>PVIJ01013930.1:0-43048 GCA_004024925.1 Scalopus aquaticus
GGGGGGGGCTAGGGGAGGGGCAGATAAGGGCACAAAATGGAATAGAAAAGAATACAAGGGACCATGGAGATGGATCACGGGTGAATTGGTGGTGGGCTACCCAAGGGGAATACAAAATGTAAAAGACATAAATAACAATAATAAATAAATTTAAAAAAAAAGAAAAGAGACTGGAGCTTCTACAATGGGCTCAATTTCCATATCTTTGTCCCTAGACTGCCATCTAGCTTCTACCTATGCTTTGTAACTTGAGAGCTAGCACTTAGAGATTGTGCTAATGGTTATGTTGATTATGTCTAGCCCCAGTTCCTTGCGTGGGTCTTTATTCTTAAGTTATATCTCCTCCATCATAACTATGTCCCAGAGCACCGATAGAAGCCAGATTCATCATTACCACTTGCTTGGTTTGGAGACAATCACCAACTACTGCATCCTGAACAGATCTCTGGGAATGTTTCTGGAACACCTGAGATCACCCAGACAACAGCTTCTGTCAGTCAAAAAGCCTGTTTTCCATGGCCACTCAGGCAGGGTTTTTTTTTTTTTTTTTAAATGTTAATGAGTTATGCCTAGCAGCTAGCTTCCAAAGCACAGCTATTCAATTCTTCAAACTCTTCATAAAAGCAACCCACCCAGGTCCTCAGAAGCCTAAAACAAAATGAAAGCAAGCTATGAAAACAACTTGACCCTAATGCATGGAAAAAAGGGAATCTCTGGGCACTAGGGAAAAAAGACCACAAAACCAAAATGACCCTGAAACCTTGACTGCTAAAGCAGTAAATGCTGTAGAGCAAATGTTTGTCAACTTAGAAGGCAAGCAACATTTTCCTGCCTATAGTTTGCAAACACAAAGCTTGGAAAACAAAAGATTTTTGCCAAATTTTCCCAAAGCAAGAAGGAAACACCTAGCTAAGGTTTTCATCATTTCAGAAGTTCTGATTCGGAATCTAGGTAGTGGTTAGTTTTTCTTTTAAGAAATTATTCAATTAAAAATAAGAGTCTACCTGTCTTAGGGGTGCTATTTATGTCCCACTGCTAAGACCCCAATCCTCCTGATCTGGAAATAGGGAGTCTGGGGCTGCACCCACCTGTCAAACTTCCCTTTTATGTGGTAACATCTCCATCTGCTGGAAAGTTAGTTGTGTGCATTAAAGGCAGGTAATGTTTGTTTTATTTTTCTATTAACTTAAGACAAGTGCACATTTCCATTTTCTTGTTTACACATGTCATCATTTTATTGAAAACAGTTGTTTCCCCTCTGACTTCTGAGCCTCACAATTGTCTATATCCAGGTTGTATTGTAACAGGGTAATTTCAGAGAAAGAGGAGTTTCTGTGTTCTCTGTCCCATCCAAAGGAGGGTGGTGGAGTTGAGCAGGGAGGAGAAGCAACAGAACACTGGGAAAAGGAAGGAAGGGGATCAAGGAGGAGATTGGAGGAGACTCATGGAGCAGAAAGACATGTGAAGAAGCTTTACTTGCTTCTTGGCCTTGAACTTGGGGGACATGGAAGGAAACACTTGAAATAGAGATAAGAGTGAGAGACCCAGGAGGAGGCTGACAATGGCAGCCTTTACCTTGACTTGAGTTTTGATTTTGTTCCTTTCCTTCCAGACTTGTCTGTCCCCTTCTGCCCCTCTCCTATGGGTTCCCACCAGAAGGTGCCTTAGAACTGTCGCAGGCTTTGGGCTTCAGCTGTCTTGCTTTGGGCCAAACCTACTTGGCTAAGCATTTATCCACAAGGGGATGGGTAACTTTGGGTGCTTGATTTGGAAATTATATTCTTTCTCTTTCTCTTCTATAGTACACTAATTGTACTAAAGTTCCTTTCTATTGAAGGTCTAATGCACTAGAGTATGTTTTGTCTTGATAAAGCAGGTGGCAGAACCCATTTAGAGCAGGTAAATTTGGGGTTCCAGGGGTACCCCTCACCCTGCCCTGTAACAGTATTTGCAATATGGCCACCCACTCAACCCTGTCTAGGCTCAGTGCCCTCCCCATAGTTTGGGTGGGTCCTGATCCATCTTGGACACCCTTCCCTGAAACTGGAATTTGTATACTTGGGGGCCAGATGCTCCTGCCTTGTTTGACTAGCTTTCCTTACAATAGGATCTTAGCTTTTCACAGCAAAGTCTCCTTTATTTGGCTGAGCAAACTATTAAATGCTGCCTGTTTAGTCTTTGATTAAAAAATAAATAAACCTACAAATGTTTGGGTGGCATGAATAGGCTGCTCTTTCTTTTCCTGTGTCTTTTTTGCTTTTCTGCATGTTGTGAGCCTTCAATCCATGCTGGTGGACAGCACACTCTCAGTGGACAGCCCAAGAAGTCCAAGCGCACATCAGATCATTTCTTCTCTGGAGGCTCCGTTTCTTTGTTATCTCCTTCAGCATCACTTTCCTTCTCTTCCTTGTCTCCATCCTGCCCTTCCTTTTTATAAAATAATCAATGTGCAATTCAATTTCTCAATAATTCTTTTCTGGTATTAGACTCACAGCTGAACCTGAGCAGCCTTCTGGACCTCCATTTCTTTATTTGTACAGTAAAGAGACTGGGATGATCTCTAAAGTCTGTTCTATTTATGATGTCGGAGGGAAAAAAAGGCATGGGCAAATAGAGCAGCCATCTGCTCAGCACCCTTGCAGGCTACAAATTTGACAGTCAGACTGGCAAGGAAATAGAAGCTACGCTGATCCTGTCATCCTCTTAGATATGGAGGGGTGGTGAAGGACAAGTTCCAGATGAGAACACCTGAATGCCCATACCTGAACAAGAATCCAATAAGCCCAAGAGAGCTGAATTCTCCTCCCTCTTCCCCAAAGAAAACAGAGAAATGTAGATGAATAGGCAGGCCCTTTTTTGTCCCCCATTCATGATGAACCAAAATGTACTGAGAATGAGAAAACAGAAATGCCAAAGAAAAACTCCCTGTCTCTCTCCACAGCTGCCTAATCCAGGGGTAGATGCTTTAAAATGCTTTTGATCCCAACAACTGGCTTAAAACAAGTTACTTCTGTTGCTGAGAAGAATGCATTAAGTTTAGTACGCAGTGACTCACAACAGTAAAAGATCCATTAAAAGTGATGCTTTAATTATGCTTAATATTTAAGCTTCCTCCATTAAGCAGCAAAAGCATAATGGAATGAACAATGGATTTGGTAGGACTGAGGGCAGCCCCCCAGCTCTTTACATGTAACTAGTGCGTTATTGTTGTCTTCCTACTTGTGCCCTCAGTTAAACCCTGAGTTCCTCTAGCGTGATAGAACCTTTTTTTTCCTCATAATTGTAGCCTAGATAGCGGTCCTCTCTATCATCACGTTTGAGAAATACTTGTCAAGCTGAAATGGTCTGTCCAGAGCCCATTCAATGCCCATACCTGGAGAGAAGCTGCTTGTGACCTGATCCTCCAAGTTCTGGCCCCTCATTCCTCCGGTGAGCTCTCTCTAGGTCTCCTTCATGGTGCCTTTACAAGAAGTAGACAAGTGCCCCCTTTTCAACACACTATACTTCTACCTACTAGAAAATTCTCATCATTTATTGCTATTGTTAGAAAAAGCCACTTTCCTGCCACCTGCTGGAAAACTGTCATCATAAATATGCAAATTATTCATTTTTAGAGTCAACACAGAATAAAAATATGAAAAAATCAAAATAGTAAAGATACCTACAAGGGAAATGCTGTCCCCTTAGATGAAATACCCAGTGCAGTGCACAACCTGAACAACTGTGCAAGGCAGATGATTTCTTTGAGGCATTTCTGTAGCTAGCCTTGAAAGACTGAACCTAGGAGTTGGTCAGTGGTAGAACCATTTATGTTTTGCTACTTTCATTTTGCTTTCGCTGATAGAAAGAAGTGTGTGTTTTTGTACATATGTGGATGCATGTGTGAATTTATGCATGTGTGTGCTTTAGGGAACAGACAGTAATCACAAGCTAGATCAAGAGGATTCTAAATAATGACTTGCAGTCATCATGAAGTTCTTAGTCCCTGAAACTTAGACCTGCAAACTTGTCTATGAGGGATTTCCATGGAGCTATGCTGCTAGCTTAGGCACCAAATAGCTACCATGACACCTGAGGGGAGGCAATTCTATACTGTGAAGATGCTGTCAAGGATGTGCAACAACATGACTTTAATAACAATAAACTAATAAAAGAAAATCCATACCCATTCTCAAACCACATCATCAATACTATTTATGTGACCTGCCAATAGACACGTATTGTGTGGGCAGTGACACACAATATGACTGCCCCCACAAGTCAGGGTCAGGGAAGGTGTGCACAACAATTGAAGAGGCAACCACAATGTAGTGTGAGGAGTGTGTGACAGGGCAAGAACAGGCAGCTGTGGGAACAGCCAGTGCATCCCACCCAGTCCTGGAAGGTCAGAGAAGGCTGCTCAGAGGAAAGCAGGGCTGAGCTGGAACCTGAAGGGTGAAGAGATGGTCATCAGGAAAAGGGAGAAGAAACTTAACTGCCTTGGGAGATTTACTTTCTGTGTGTTTGCACGCATTCACCCTTCATGTCTAGACAGTTACCTACCTGAACAAAGAGATAATTTTTAATGGACACAGGCATTCCTCAGGGAGTTTAGGCTTTAGCAGATCTGGATGTTTCTATTTACTGACTGAATACATACATTTACGAAAGTGTGGAATTATTCTGTATTTAGGAAGGCACAGGAAAAGAGGAGAGGGGAATGTGAAGATATGTGATTTGGGGTGACATCACCTCTGTGGGCTTTTGGTGATTTCTGTGTCTGTGAGGATTTCTTTAATTACCTGCAGGACAGGGGATTTGACATCAAGCCTCTACAATAAACCCGGCTTTGGCCCAGCATGCTGGCTTATCCCCAGCAGGGTATCTGCAGGTGGTGATTAATGGCCCATCATCCTACATCTGTGGACAGTCTTGTGCTTGAGTCATAGCTGTGTGGAGCAAATTGTTTTGCACATTTATAAACAGAGATTGGGTGTTTTCTTCTGCTGCCTTTATTCCAAGTGATTACGCTGAGCTCATTTCTGCAAGCAAACTTCCTATAAGTCAAAGTTTGAGGTCAGGGCCATTGCTCACGCTCAATATTCATCCCCCAAAACAGTCTCTGAAGAAGCTGCAGGGAGGCCCAGAGCCACTTGTCACCACTGAAATGGTGGACGGTGACTCTTTTCACTCAGAGTCACTACTTTAGGCTTTGAAATTTAGATGGCTATATCCCTACCACATCCATTTATTCGTCTTTAGCACGTGCTGAGCTCATGGCTCACTTTAGATGAGTTAAGAATGACAAATATATGTCCTCCCTGGTGGCACAACGGGTTAAGCGCAGCACTGTGGAGCTGTCAGGTGCAGCGTGAGTTCGATGCCTGGCAGGGGAGATTTCCACATGGATTTCCACATGGGAGATTTCCACATGGGAGATTTCCAGCAGATCTCTCCTGCCTCACCCATTGCTCCCTTCAGCAGTATATTTCAGTCGATCTGCCTGTTCTGCTCCCCACTCTCTCTCTGGTGAACCCTCTCACGACCCCCCACACTTCTGGCCTGCACCCCAGCTTGTATGCAAAAATAAATAAATCTTTAAAAAAAAAGAATGACAAACATACACATGCATTTCTTGTCTCGTATCCATCTTTGTCTCTGTAGAAGATAACAGAGCATGGTGTGTACTGAATGCTTGAGAGATGGAAAAAGAAGGGGAAAATTTAGATATTGATTCAATAGTATATTTTAAATGAAGAAAATGAACCAAGTGTTTTGCATAAAAGGTTACACTTCCCTCTACTCCCCTCATTTCAGAACTTCAACCATCCCATGGTTAAGGGCAACAGGGGTCAAAGGACAGCACTGAGCATGAGAAATGTGTGCATATCACTGCTGGGGAGGACACACCACCAGGCCTAGCGCCATTTGTTCTAAACAAAGAAAATGCAAACCAGCATTGTGTATCTCATTCCAGGACTGCCCTCTGACCTGGTATAACTGAATTGAGTTCAGTGTTCACGTAACACACCGAGGAAAGGGTTACCCCAGTGATTTTACAACCAATTTGCAACACAGCAGTTCCAACATTTTTTAAGATAATGATTTAGTAATTCCCAGGGACCAGCGCTCAGCATTTGCATGTGTATAATGACTTCTCCAAGAAACAACCACTCTCAATGGGAACACCCTGTTTCCTGAACTGCCTGTGACCTCAGGCTGGAAAACCAGAGGCGCAGATTTCAAGAAGCAGAAGGGATCTTGAGGATCTCTGCCTTCACCCCCATGTGTCAGGGCAGCCATTCTCCCCACGGGCAAGGTGGTGGCAGAGCTGGCTCAAGAGCTCACATGTCTTGTCTCACTATCCAAAGTTGTTTAGAAGCTGCAGGAGAACCTCACCACCAGAGAGTACCAGTCTAGAAAGGGCTTTTAGAGACTGGGAATGCAATAAAAGACATGGAATTGCATGTCAGGTAAGCTAATACTCTCAATGATCACTTGCCATTCTTGTCAAAAGTACCTCCAAAATGTCTCTGCCTTAACCACAGGGATCTCCAGTGTGGAAGACCCTGAACCCAGCAACAATGAAAAACCAAATATACATAGTTTTCAAATATCCATGCAACAGTTACTAAAACTGCCCATATCTTAGGCCACAGTAGAAACCATTCTAAAAGTTAGAACTTTCCATTGTAAAAGTTAGAACTCATTCAGGGCTATATTTCTGATAAAACCTACAAATGATATATCTACAGATTAATTCTAAAAAACTAATTTTTTAAATCTCTTCACTTGGATATTGCAGCATTCCTTTAAATATCTGATTAAAGAAGTTGTCAAAACTGAATGTATTAACCATTGAGAAGAGTTGTTTTTAATCTCACTCCTAACACCATCTTCATACTCATGGGCAAGCCCTATAGTCTCTCCATTTCCTTCTCTCTAGAAAGAGGTTGTTGCAGAGACTGAGAGATAATAAGAAAAAAGGGAAAAGCTGAGTGATATTTCAACAATTGTCATGCCAGCAGTAAGAAAGACCAAGCGTGTGCTCTTGGGTGTGAAACGGGGCTGCTCCATCTAATTTTCAGCTAAGATATGAAAACAGTGGATGCTACCTTTTTTTTTTTAAATTACGTATGTATTATTTTTTAAAGATTTATTTTTATTTATTCATGCATATAAGAACTGAGGTGTAGACCAGAGGTGCAGGATAGGAGGTGGTGAGAGGATTCACCAGAGACAGAGTGGGGAGCAGAACAGACGGATCTACTGAAATACACTGCTGAGGGGAGCAGTGGGCGAGGCAGGGGAAGTCTGTTGAACCATGTGGGTCAGCTCCCTGTCTAGGGATTGAACTCATGCCCTAGTGGTGATAGTGCTGAGACCTAACACCTGGGCTACCAGGGAGGTCCGGAACCTTTTTAAGAGGTTACCTCACAAAAAGTTCAAAGTTCAAGAACAAAAACTCATTACATTGACTCTTTTTTTTTTAAAGATTTATTTATTTATGCATACAAGCTGGGGTACAAGCCAGAGGCATGGGGTGGCAAGAGGGTTCACCAGAGACAGAGTGGGGAGCAGAACAGATAGATTGACGGAAATGCACTGTTGAGGGGAGCAGCGGGCAAGGCAGGAGAGGTCTGCCGCGCCATGTGGGAATCTCCCCGGCTGGGCGTCGAACTCATGGAGCTGCTGCTGACAGCTCCACAGCGCAGCGCTCAACCGCTGAGCCACCCGGGAGGCCCTACATTGACTCTTGAATGAATCCCTAAGGTTAGAAGAAGTTTCAGAAAATGGAGGGAGCAAGTTTTCATTAGAGAGAGGCTTCAGTAGAGAGATGTGGGGACATTTTCCCCTCCCAGGATGGGTGGGTGTGTGCAAGGTTTTCTTCAAGTTAAGAGATAGCAACTGTATTTTGCATTTTTTGTATAATTTTATATTAAAATACTATTGGTTCACATCATCCTTAGTATTTTGGGAATACAGGATCTCCCCCTTCAGCCACTAGCACACCCACCACCAAAGCACCCACAGTCCTCCACCAGAGTGTGCTGTCCTCTCTCCCCACTTTGTTTTCAGCCCTTCCCTTTCCCTTCCCCCTCCGCCTCTGGATGCTTCAATTCTATGGTCATCTTTCGAGGGTGAGTTTTAAAGTTTGTCTTTATCTGACCCTTTGTTTGGTTTAAGAGATCATTGACTTGATCTCGCTACAATTATTGGGGGACAGAGTACTGGGTCTAAATCCTACTTGGAAAATCTAAAAGGTTCAATTCACTAATGGCACATGCAAAGGAAGGGGAGCTGTCAGGCCCTGTTCTCAGATTGTCAGGGCAGATGAGCGTGTTTTCATGGACTAGCTGGAAGGTATGTTAGAGAGAGAGTCAGCAGGGATCTATTTGAAATTCCAACTAAGAGGATTCCAAGGGAAGGTAAGTCACCAGAAAATATTGAGCTGGGGAAAGGGAAGTGAACTAAAGGAACAGGCAACATGGGTGTCAAGGGAAATATAGACCAATGTCCCCAGTAAGGTCTCAGAAGAATCCACAAAAGAATCTGCGAGAGAACAAGTCAGTTCTGAAGAACTTTGGGGCTGACCCACAGAAGACACTTTACAACTGAGCTTGTGGTGCTGGACTTGCCCACCATTCCCTGTTCTCTCTGTGTGTACCCAGCAGAGTCAGTGACCAGGTCGCCAACCTGAGGGCAGAACCACCACCTCTTCTCAGCTGCAGCAGGTTCTAGTTTGGAGGCGGAACAATTTAACTTTAATGCAAATTGGAAGTTCTGGTCACTACACAGGCTGAACTCTTAACTGAATTGAGACTGTGTTGTCCACCTTCAGGGGGCGGAGGTATTTTTATTACTTGAGCAGAAAAGGTATGGGGCTACCTGAGTTTTCAACCAAGAGCAGGGAAAGAACAACTCCTACGGAATGACTTTTAAAAGGACAGTATGAGAGAGAAAGAGGAGAAGAGAGAGAAGAGAGGGAGAGATCTCCATGAACTACATATAAAATGAGCACCATTTCCAATGGTCTGATAAATGACTTTTATATTGTTTCTGGGGGAAAGAAAATATTTGGAAGATTTTTTTTTTAAGTATAAATAGAATTCCTAAGATATTTTATTTTTTAGATAGAAGCAGATGGCCAAAATATTTGCTATTAGGGCTATCCTAGAAAACTGCAATTTAACAGAGCTTTAAATAACCATTAATTTACATGCACAATATGTTCTATTTATGATCCATCTCCCAATAAGTTTCAAATTATTTCATATTGTTTCCCATTTAATATGAACATAATCCATGCCTTATGTTATGACACACTTTAAAACTCATCGTTATACAATGGCTAAAAAGAAAACTCACATGGTCCAAAATGATGTGATGAAAATAAATATGATAAAACTGAATTACATGCATGCTAATTACTGTGCTGGGAAATCTTATGAAATCTGGATATGTTGATGTACAAAACATCTCCTCATTCATCAAGAATTGACTGAGTGGTCGTCTCCCCTGGGAGTACTTCTAGAACTCCCAAAGGGAAACTAGTATTTCCTGAAATCACCTCCTGCCAATTCTGGGAGGTGGAAATCATTTTCTGCCTTTGAATAGATAGAGATACCAAAGCTCAGGTTGCTGAAATAACTTGCCCACAGTTAGTGTCTAGTGAACCCTCCAGAGAAGGTGAACAACTAAACATTTTTACAAACTGGCTATGGCCAGTCAAATGGCTTAGCTTAAGAAATGTGCTCTCATTCATATGTTGGCCTTTGTGGCAGTTAGTATTATGCCAGCTGGCCCAGTCTTGTCCAGTGTGCCAGGGTGACAGCTGTGGTGCTGGGATTGCAATGCATGTTTTGACTCCATTCCTATGTGATTCTATGTCACCCTCCTGTCTCTTCTCAGATGGCCCCTGGAACTGTCCATTCTACTCCACTTCCACAGGCCAAACATCCGTCCTCATCTAGATTACCGCTGCTGAAGGGCAGGCCTCCCCAAGAAGTTCAGAACAGTCCTTCCCAAGACATCACACTCTGGCATGTGAATTATTTCAAGTTGAGGTCATTAGGGGTCCTGCAAACTCATAAGAAACTTTCCCCACTCCCTTAAATACGTAGAAGAGTGAAAATTGGGGGTAAGACCCAGAATGAACATTTTTATAAAAAATAACCTCCTGGAGAAACCTTTCTATATGGTAGGGCAAACATGCAATTACTGAGCATCTGGTCTTTGTCATATGAGTCCCCCTCCACTCTCCTTGGAGTCCTAAGGTTGCTATCCCATCCTTTAGCTTAGGATGTATACCCTCATTTTGCCCCATTAGTTTAGAATCCACATCTTTGTAGATTCTCCAAGTGTATGTTAACTAAATTTGGTTATCCTCGCCTACTAATCTGCCTGTTAATTTGATTGCTTATCCTCCCTGAGAAGAACTCAGAGGGGTAGGAAGAAATTTCTCCCCCTCCCCCTTCACTGGTCAGCTTATCCCCCACCAGTACTTTCATGGTGCTACTGTATAGGCTCAAGAACCTGCCAGATCTGCCTATCACCCATCAGAGTTTGAAAACCTCATGCTTAGATTCAAAAATTTCTACAATGTAGACTAACATGGACTGGAGCTTGTGGAATGTAATTATTTCTATTACGCAGACTGTGAACAACTTTGAAAAGAGCAAAAAAGATTTCAGAGTATCTTTTCCAGGGAATAATTAGGCGTTGTTTAATAAATTCTTTCTGGATCAGTTGGTTTTATAAGCCTGAGTCTTTCATTATCTTTAGCTGAACTATTTTACAACTCTATAAATTGCAGACAAGTGACAGTAATGCAAATGAATTTTGTCTGTGGAAATGCAAAGAATAAGCCCCCGTGGGTCCCTGAAGGCCTGTTTTACAGCTCTAGCAGATTCTTTTCAACACTTGATGGCCTTTATATATGCTTGCTCTTGCCTTTGAACTAATTATAACATCATACTGGGCCCCTCATTAATTAATGAGTGAGACAAAATCTTTGACACATGTTCATTTTCTATTTGAAAGGACAGCATGATTTTACCTTCTCTTAAAAAAAAACTATTTATACTTTGGGGGCCTCCCTGGTAGCACAACAGGTTAAATCTCAGCACTATGAAGCTATCCACAGCCACTGCCACATGAGTTCGATCCCCAGCCAGGGAGTTTCCCACATAGCACAATAGACCTCTCCTGCCTCACCCGCTGCTCCCCTCAGCAGTGTATTTCAGTCGATCTGCCTGTTCTGCTCCCCACTCTGTCTCTAGTGAATCCTTTCACCCTCCCCCCACACCTCTGCCTACACCCCAGCTCCCATAAATAAACCTTTGAAAAAAAAAAAAAAACAAATCCATTCTTTGACAATTTCCACCATTGCCTGGGATACCCTGCTGTGGCCCATAGTCTAGAAACACTGTTTCACCTCTTCCTTTTTCAGTTCCCAGGGACCACAATGCACACACATATTCGTGACCACACACAAGTAAACACACATACACACATACCAGGGACATAAGATTTGTTCCAGAGGGTAAGGAGAGTGAGGTAAGGATGTGAATGGACATCCATTCACTTGTACTGGCCAGGGCTGCTTCTGGGCTATAGTGGCAGGGTGGAATCATGAAGACAGACCCGCAATGCCTGAAATATTTACTCTCTGGCCCATTACAGAAAAAGTTTGCCCATTTCTGAATTAGACACAACTTTGCCTTCTACAGAGTTTATAATCTTGTGAAGGGAAGTCTGTGATTTACAACACTGTATATGACTTAGGGGAGTAGATTCAACCTCCTCAGATGCCAGTCATCGCACCACACACATAGACAGAAATACAAAATAACAAGAAAACAAAGTGAGTCTTCATGTGTGGAGGGGTGGGTGATAAAACTTAGGATGGAGTGCTGAGGAAGGGTGAAAATGGAATTAGTCAGCTTCAATAATTCAGAAGTCCAACACCGAAGTCATGCCATACAAATGATCAATTTGTTTATTTACTTATCATAGGAAGTTGTCTAGGATGGTGACTATAAGACCTTACTAAAGGGAAGATATTATGATGACAGAGGATGAATCAAAGATAACTCAAGATGAATGACAGGATGATGATATGAATGGTGTATGGGGTCAGGAATGAGTTTTAGGCACATTCAGTCTGATACCCAAGGGGAAAGTCTTCCACATCTTCATGAGCTCTGGGTCCCCTAGCACTATCCTGGACAAATTCAAGCCCTGGAGATGAATTGCCTGGCTCATTCACAGCTGAAGAGAAGTTGCAAAGGGAAGAATTAGGGGAATGGAACTGGCCATTTAGAAGTTTATGTTAACTTGTACCAAACTAAAAGGAGTAACAAGAACTGTTCTTGCCATCACACAGCCAGCCACATTAAATAAGATGAATCCTTCCATCCAAATAGTTGACAGGCTACACAGAGGCAGGACATGCTGGAGAAGGACACAAGAACTCACTTTTTTTGAGGTGACATTGGTTTACAACACTGTCTACGATTTAGTGGGATAGCTTCAACCTCCCAGCTGTATGTGACCCCCCCACACCCACTACCAAAGCACCCAAGCCCTTTACCCTAGGCCAGTGGGTCCCCTGCCCCTCTTAGAAACTCACTTTCCAAGTTTCCAATTAGATGCCAAGCCCTGGGATAAGTGTCTTCACACTGACACCTTTTTTTTTTTTTTTTTGGTCAATTTCTATTGATTTACTATTCAGTTACAAAACTATACAATGAAGGGAGTACAACTTCATACTTCAACATGTGCACATGCTCCCTTTTATACTTGACAATCACATTAGTGTTCTACTCATTTGACACATAAATAAACTAAGGCTCGGAGAAGCAAAGTGACTTACACAAGGCCACCCAACAGTAAGTCAAAACAAAGACCATCATGGCAACAGTACTAAGCAATGTGACATGAGCAGCCCAGCACTAAGTGCTATCCTAAGCACTTCGCATTCATTATTTGACTTATTTCCAACAGTAGCAGAGGTTAATACTATTTTTTTGCATCCATTTTACAGATGGGGAAACAGAGGCACAGTGAAGTGACCTCTTTGCCCAAGGCCATTCCACTGATATGGGGCTACACCAGGATCTGAATTTATGAAAGTTGGTTCCAGAATTGAAACTCTTGAAAGTCCCATGCTTGTTCCTGTCTATCATGCAAGGAAGCTGCTTCTAAATAGACACCTACCTAATGGGATTCCTGTTGCCCAGAGTTCCATCCTATCCCTCACTCCACCATTAAATTATAGTTACATACAACCAGTTTCTAAATATTCCCTAGGTTTCATGTAGATTCCCTAAGAGAATTCATCTTAAGGGCCTGCTTGATGTGGGAACTCCCCATGAAACCAGAGAGGCCAGGGCAGAACTGAAGTAACAGTAGAGGAGGGAAGGAGAACTCGGAACATCAGGAGACTAGACAACATCTCTCAGGGCCTCGGCCAGATGTACTACGTCCTTCAAAGTCCAGAGAAAGGCAGGGGGTGCTGAGCTCTGGGCCCTGGTCTGGAAAGAGTGGGAAGAGGCAGTCAGCACCTGACACAGAGGGCCTAGCACCCCTTTCCCTGGAAGACCAGGCCCAGTCTCCTCATTTCCAGTCTTTACAGACAGCAGAACCACCTCTCAGAAGCTGGCCCAAGTTTGAGGTATTTGGTAGGAATTGCAGCACAGGGCCAAAATGAAATTTTTTTTTTCACTCTTCAAATCAGTAAGGCAATTGGTAGTATGAAGAGGAACAGGAAAAACCTCAAAACAGATTATTTTACAAAATAGCATAACTCAATTATTTTCAGACGGCAGAAAGGGAAAATCCATTTCTCGCCACATTTAATTTTCTCACTCTCTTTCCTTTATCCTTCCCAAATCTTTGTCCCTGCATCTGGAATGTAATCCTGATGTGCACTGGCCTCTTCTGCCAGAAAGGACTCCGGTTGCTAGACTCTGCCAAGACACTTAATCCAGCCCCCGCCCCTCTTAAAACAGCAGGCGGGACAATGAGGAGGGGAGAGGGAGCAAGGGCGTGGGGGCCTGCCGGGCCAGCTTGCCTCAATGCCTCAAATGCTTTCTCAAAACCTGGCAGCCACCTCTCTGCTCTTGGCTGAGCAGCCCACGCCCTCTAGAGAAGCCGGTCTGCAGGGCGTCCCCTGGGTTCACTTGCTGAAATGCACACTGAAGAGTGTGTCAGCTCCCACCCAGGGCCAGGAGCCAAGGAAACACACCCCTTGCAGCCGAACCATCCCAGTGATGTGATGCCAGAGTGGGGACAGCAACATAATGTCACTGCAGCACAGATGTTGCTCAGCATGCTGCCTGCCTGGGCTGTTGCCAGCAATCCAAGGACTGTAAGCAGGAGCCAGGCGGGTGGAGGGAAGGCGGGGGGGTGGGGTGGGGGGTGTCACTTTTTCCTTTGCTTGAGCTCTACCTGCTGCACAGCTAGGGTCACGAGCATGCCCAGAAGAACAATGGTCCTTTACCAGATGCTCGGGGCACAAAAGGAGCCATTCCCAGGTCCTGTGCACCCACTCAGCACTGGGAGTACCCATATGGATATACTCATTTGTCCTGAACCACAAGGAAAATGTTGTCTTCTGCATTTGTGGAGACGAAGATGCTGAGCTGAGCAGCCCCAGTCTCTCTCTGTCCCCCTGGGGGGGCCTTGACTGCCTTCCTGTCCACTGTCCTTGGTGTCTTTGTGGCATTCACTGCTAGTCATGTCCTGGGAACAAAACTCCCTGCAGAGAAGGAGGTGCCAGGGCAAAGGGAGTTGGGGGAGAAGGTTGGGGCAGTTCGTGGCCTCTTGGAGATAGACTAGGAGGGGCAGATTCCTATCTGGCCTGAGACAGTGCCGTGGGCACAGGGACAGGGGAACCACACAAGGGAGCAGGGTACCCCTCGTGAGCTTTGAAGCCTTGGGTCTCCTCACCCCAGCTTGCTTAATGTAAGGTTTTTGAAAAGTTAGTCTCCCTTCATCCCTCCCTCTCCCTTCCTTGTTTCTCTCCTCCTGCCCTCTTTTATTTCCCTTCTCTTACTTTTCTGTTCATTCAGTCAATATGTTTTCATTAGCATCTATTACATGCCAAGTACTTTTTCTAGGCTCTGGGCACATAGCAGGGAAGGACATCAATAAGGTTGTACTCTCACCAACTACATTCTACTCAGGGTGGGGATGATGGCTAAAAGGAAAACAAGTAAACAAATAGCTCCTCCCACATTGGACTGTAACAAGTGTGGTGGGGAGAACTGGAATGGGGGACCAGTAGGGAGCAACTGCATGGCCGCTTTATTCTGGGTGCTCACAGGAGGACTTTGGGCCTCAGAAGCAATCATCTGTAGACAGAGGTCATCAGGTTCATTGGAAAGAGACACTAAGTAGAAATAAATAAAATAACCTAAATTAGAATGCTTGGGAACCGGTTATGACTTCAAGTCTTCATTTTTGACACATGGACAAAATATTACTTCAGACTTTGACCCTAGGTCTTACTGATGGAAACTCAGTAAAGCGACAGCATCCTCCTTGGGCCCTGCTGTCCACTCACTCAGCTCTCAAAGGCCAGGCCTGTCTTCCCAGGAGAAAGCTTCTAGCTGAGCAGGGGCTGGGCTAGCTGCCTAGAATAATCCTTCCCGCTTCTCCTAGTGCATCACTAAACAACACATAATCCTGTAATTCTCTATGCTGTAGATCCACCTTGATCCAAATACAAGAATATATTTGGATAGATAGGGCACTAAGTGGAGAGACATCCATTTAGAATCTGTATTTGAGTGTGCCCATGCACACGTGTACACACACACACACACACACACACACACACACACACACACGGCAAAATTCAAACTAACTGGAGGGTAGCTTATCTTGCTCAGAAAGCCAATTTCAAATAAAGAAGAGCTCTTCAGTGGCTTGGGTGTAAGGAGGCCAGCATGGACATCCGCCTCGTGCGGTAAGCCTGTGGTGTCAGTCTTTAATGCTTGCAGTTTTGCTCTAAACACTTTGTTCCAGAACTTTGATTTGAAACATCATTTGATCTGTAGTGCACTGAAATCGCCATAAGACTCTCACTCTAAACAAGATCATGGCTATGAAAGAGCCTAGTACAAAGCCTCGCTCATCATTAGGTTAACATTCAGCAAATGTTATTTTTGCTTTTGAGAATATGTCTAATGCTTTCATATTAAAACAAGAGGATTTCCTGGGAAGAAAAAGTCCTCAGATACAGTATCTCTACCCAGTCACTAAACATGGGCATAGTCACCTTTTAGGCAGAGGGAACGCAAGGAAGTACAGGGGGTGTAAAATTTATAGGGTGACTTACTACAAAAGAGGTTTTCTACGAGTAACCAGAGCTTTGTATGTGACTCCCATCCACCACCCCCTCTTCACTGGCCAGTGAGGAAGGATTCATGTCAGACTGAGGAAACTTTAAAGATAATCTAGGCACCATCCCTTTGGTTTGAAGAGATTTGGGACCTAGATATTGTCTGGCCAGCTCCCTCTATGCGTGTTAGCAATGGCAGGGGCAGAAATTACCCTAGAGCCTGAGGTTTCTAAAGATGAGACCTAGTGAATCAAGTTCCGTGGCATGCAAAAGACAGTCATTCAGTAGATTTATGTTGAACTAATAAAGAAGTCTTTGGTATATCAAATACTTTCTGGGCACACTCTGGAGAAGTATGTTCTGGGTTTTTCAAAAACCAAAGGTACCTCCTCAGTTCTCATGGAACAGGACTAGCCCAAGACCACTCTGATGGCTCCCTGCTTAACACTCACCCCTCCCAGCACCCCCTTCCCTCCTGGCTCCCTGATGTCTCCGTTTCAGTCTCCCTTACTGGCCCCACTTTCTGGATAGCCACTTGGACACTGAGGCTCCCCAGGTTTCCAGCTCAGTTTCCTGTCTATTCAATCACCTGATCATCTCATCTCCTTTCTTGATCATACATGTGTAAATCTCACTATGATTTGTCCCCACACTTTTTTTCCACATTCACAAAGCAAGGAGCTAAAGCTAAGGCCACATAAGCAGGAAAAGGCAGAGGTGAGATTTGAATCCAGGCCTGATTCATAACTTCAAACCTCTTGTGCAAAGAAGCTGGAATTTTATCATCCAAGCATTGAAGAAGTAGCGGGGAACATTATAGAAAACCATAAATTAGTGGCTCTATTATTTTGGGGACAAAGAGACCCTTTAAAGATTGTATGAAAGCATTAACTTTCTCCATAGAAGCTGACATATGAACGTTTTTGTATACACTTTAAAGGGTGTCCCTTTGTATTTCATCAATGCCTCCTTCTGGGTTGAGCACCTCAGATATAAGGGTCCTGTAAAGATACAGACAACATCTCTGAAATACTTTGAATAAAACCACAGTGTAGGTGTCCTTTTCCTTCTGACTGACCTCTAGTAAGCAAACTGGAAACTGCCTCACATCATGGGTTGTTTTGCAACCAGATAAGTGCTTTCTAATAAAAAAATTGGACACTTGGTTTTTATTAGCATGACTCATTATCAAAATGGCTGTAGGTCTAAACCAATAAAGGATGTTGCACCACAAGAAGATTTATTTTCCTCATTCTTCTAGGTGGAACACCCCTGAATGCTATGAATGAAGTGGAAAAATAAGGTTTCTGCTTCATGTGCCATGAATAGGTCTGCTGACATCAGAAGGGTCTGATGGAGACCCTGCGCTCATCAAATGAAGAACCAAGAGTAGACACTCTGGTATCTGAGACACTGCTGGCCGAACATGAGATTGCCTACAAGGGGCTTGAAAAGCCTCCAACAGCCACCTTTATGCCTCTGTTCCAATCCTCTACCTACTCAGCCGCCAGAGAGCTAGACAGATTAAACAGCATTTCCCAGAACTTTCAGGCTCTTGGGCCTTCACTCTTGCTGTTCCCTCTTCCTAAAATGCCCTTCCACCAATGTATTGGAAAATTCTATCAAAATAAGCTTAAAAGTTCCCATCATAAAGAAACAAGTTATAGTCAGGTGTGATGGTGGATGCCAAGTCAACTTATTGTGGTAACCACTTCACAATATATATACAGACATTGAGTCATTATGCTGCACACTGGACACCCTAAATGCTAAACTTTCTATTACCCCTTCCTCACCAAGACTGGTTGGAACTAGTATTCCTTTGATCAGAGCTCATAAGGCACTGTGGATAAACCTCTATCACAGTGCCCATGATGCTGTGTTACAATGATCATTTCTTTCTCATGGTATCTCAGGAACATCCAGTGACAGTATCCAGGCCTCTAATATTGGCATCCCCAGCAGATCACTGAGAATCTCAATAAATACTTTCTGGAATGAACTCAATGACACGAGCACATCCTCTCAAATTCTAAGTCCCAAAGTGTCTGTAAACTGTTGTAAAGTCCAAGTATGTTCCTATTTACCAGATTTTTTAAGATCCTTACCTTTCAATTCCAGTCAATACCTGACCCAGCAGACACAGTAATGTCGACTACTTGGTCCTGAGACAATGACTATCCTATAATATATCTCCATAGGAAGTTGTGCTCAAGGAAAGAAAACAGGTCTGCTGCTCAGAAAGAGTGGCTGGCAACCATGAGGACTTTGGATCAACTCAGACTTCTCTATTCAGCCAGAAGTTTGCCTTGTGGACTGATCATCAGAACTCAACCTGGCTGAGGACTGCATGTAACAGAAATGGTAACACCAGGAGTGGCGGTCCTGGAAGTTTCTCTCCTTCCAAATGAACATTCAACATGTTTCTATTGGGAATGGATGATTAAAAAAGGAGCAAGACATAGAGAACCAGAAATCATCAACTATGCTCCAATCACAATCCTGCCAAAAATAAATGGACATTGTAAGCTTTTCTGTTGTTTAATGAATAGGCTTTCTTAGGAGGCCAAAGAGGGAAGATATGAGAAAGATAGTGTCATGATTCTTCAGAAGGGGGTTTGAATCAGCTATGCACAAATGTATTGAGAACCAGGGTTGACAAGCTGTGGGTAGAAAAGCCAAATTACAGAATGCAATGGGTTTCCTAAATGCAGACAAGAATTAGAAAGTGGCCATTGTTTGGAGGTTAACTTCTGAATTAATATGGCCCCTCAGAGGGAGGAGAGATACAGAAGCACAGGCATGGACCAGTTGGGGGGCATGTTGGAAAATGGTTTCATGTGGTTTCCAGTTTAATCTAGACTTGGAGAAAAATACCACCAGCACAGGAGAGGACTAAGCAAAAACCACCTCCACTCGCTGGTGAGAAGGTAGGTAAAACTCCAAAAATAACTTGCAAAATAGTCAAGAGCTTGTAACCCCTGCAGAGATAATAAGAGCAAGGGCACATATGTGAGAAGCATTTGGATGTTATTTTGAGGTCCTAAGATGGATGTTAAGTTTTTGTGCAAGGAGAACTAAAGAGCAGATAGCTGGGAGAAACAGCAAGGTTCAAAGTCTCGTGAAACCCAAAAGTTGGGAGAAAAAAACAGTATTAAGAGGGTAGAATCAATAAACATAAACAATATGGTTTAATGGCCTACTGTACATGTCTGTTTTACTTGTGTAGACTTTCCTTTAAAAAGATTCTGTTTGTTTGTTTGTCTTGGTAATAATATATACAGTGTGTTACAGCAAGAAATGCAGAAAGCTCAGCTCAGCACAGCACATGGGAGCTGACTAGTCCTGCCTCTCATGAGCTGAGTTTAAGCCTCTACTCTGCAAAAGACAACTTTGGGCCACATGATCTCTAAAGCCTCTTGCAGCACTTAGATCCCATGATTGATTTACCATGCAACATTTAATTGCAATGTGGGGCCGCTTTCCTACAGAGTACTCATGGACTTCTACTACTCCCCAGGGCAGCTCCCAAGCCCTCACCTGACAGCCTAGGACCACAGCTGGCCTTGGAAAGCATTTCCCAGACCAAGGTCATAGGTACCCAGACTGGTGCTGGAAGCCAAGCTTCCTGTAATGGCATGTGGACAGACTTCTTGGATACTGAGCCTGGATCACAGGGACCCGAGTGGCTTAACACCTCAGATCAGCTGAAAAGGTAATAAAACCACCACTCTTTCCAGCAGTGTTTCTTAAAGTTACCAACAGGGGGCCTCCCTGGTGGCCCAAGGGGTTAAGTCTCAGCCTATGAAGCTTCAGCAGCTGCTTCGGCAGCCACTTCGGCAGCCTCTGCAGCACAAGTTCGATCCCTGGCCAGGGAGCTTCCCACATGGCACAGCAAACCTCTCCTACCTCGCCTGCTGCTCCCCGCAGCAGTGTACTTCAGTCAATCTGCCTGTTCTGCTCCCCACTCTGTCTCTGGTGAATCCTCTCACCCCCCACACCTTCGGCCTGCACCCCAGTTTTGTATGGATAACAAAAATAAGTCTTTTTTTTTAAAGATTTATTTATTTATACATACAAGCTGGGGTACAGGCCAGAGGCTGCGGGTGGCGAGAGGGTTCACCAGAGCCAGAGTGGGGAGCAGAACAGGCAGATCAGAAATACACTGCTGAGGGGAGCAGCAGGCGAGGCAGGAGAGCTCTGCCACACCATGTGGGATTCTCCCCGGCTGGGTGTCGAACCCACATTGCACCCTGCCGACAGCTCCACAGCGCAGCGCTCAACTGCTGTGCCACCAGGGAGGCCCAAAATAAGTCTTTTTTTTAAAAAAAGTAAGCAACTTTAAAAAATAAAAAAAATAAAAAATAAAGTTAACAACAGGGTTAATACAATTAAAAGGGTAGCAGTGTGACTATAAAACAGTGCCAAGGTGGAGGACAGGTCACTGTGTGTTTTCATTGTGCACTCACAATTGCAAGATACCACTCAGGCTTAGGGTGCAACAACAATGGGGGTTATTAACATAGAGGAGTTTGAGAAAAAGGAAAGAGTTTCTAAGGCCACAGTGGTCAGCTCTCCTACCCCAGATTGTGTCCACAATGTCCAGTAGTCTAAAACAAAGGTTGTTTGTGCAAGATGGGGCTGTCCCTTCAATAAGAGCCAAGAGCTGGCTGCACACCAGTAAACACTGGACCAGGATCCAACTTACAGTGACAGCTGTAGATGAACACAGGTGGGCTGCTGAGGTGACACTGTGCAGCAGCACACAGCAAATAGTCTGAATGTCGGACTGGACAGTGGCAGATGCAACAGCACTGTGAGGTGGTTCCAGAGAATCAGAAGCAGTGAACTTAGAAGTGGCTGGACAAAGGTCAGCAGTGCTGGTCAGCAGCGGTCAGCACTAGCCACTGGGAGGTGGTGCCAGAGACACCAGTGTTAAAGCTCTTTGAGAGCTATTGGCTTATGCCAACAGCTAACAGCTCTTTTAGACATACTGAGCCAGTGGTACTCTTTGCAGTTGATGTCAGAGGCAAGGCCAGAGGCAGGTCCGACAACCAGCTCTCTGAAAAGGTCTATGGGAATCTAAAACCAGTGCAAAAGTCTGTGGAGGTCTCCAAGACCTGGAGATTCTCTCTGATGAATCTGCCCATGAAGGGCCTGATAAATGGATTTGCAACCATCTGCTCAATGAATCAATTTTGCGACTCCTCTGGCTTATATCTTCTTCAGGTTCACCACCTTTCAAGCCTGATTAGACCATTTACGATCCTACCTGCTTGATTGGTGCCACTTAAGCACCAACCAGATTGGTCTATTTTCAATCCCCAATGGTCTCAAAAGCCTTGAATGCACAGCACCTGTGAGAACCTGAACCTCACTGGTCTGTTTCCAATCCCAATGTCATATATTAAAAAATGAACCCCTAGTCACCTGTCCAGACCCAACCTACACTGATATCAGGGCAGGTTCATTGGAGGTGGGTTCGGGGGAGCTGTGGCTGGCATGGCTTCAGCTGGGCCAGATCCTTGCCACACCTGGAGTGCTTCAGCTGGGTCAGGTGTGGTGGTGAAAGCTCCCTCCTCCCTCTGGCAGAGTTGGGACCTGGGTCTGAGAGACTGAACCACAGAGCACTTCAGGCTGGCCTGGTGTGTAGCAGGCCTTTCTCCTACAGCTTGTATCTGAGACAGGACAACCTCATCACTGGAGGCCTGGGGCAGAGGGGTGAGGAAATTTCTGCGGCAGAGCCCGAAGCTGACCTGGAGGCTGCCCATAGGCAGCACGCTGAGGTGGCAGAGAGAGCCCCTGTAACAGTCACATGCTTTGCCTGCAGCTCTGCACCTATGAAGAGGAGACTCCCTGAATCTGGGGAGAAACGCCCTTTCACTGACTCTCATTTTTCCACTTGCCCTTTCCCCAAGGTTCCCTCCCAACTGCCTCCTTGCCTTCTTCCTCATCTTCCATGGACCTCTCAAGCTGGTTGGCCATTTTTGGGAACTGAAGATATTCAACTTCAGAGTTCAGTGAAGGGCTATCTTGGGACATTTTTATTTGAAGGGATTAAGAAAGAAAACAGAAAAACTCCAGTTACAAATGTTCACTCATTTTGTTACAGCGCCTTGGCTCCTTAAGTGACAGAGACCCAGAGGGGAGGTCACCTAAATGTCAGCGGCAGCCCTGAAGCAGCATTCAGGGCTCCCAATTCCCAACATAGGGCTCACTTCTGTTTCACTATCTACTCAGCAGGGGAAGATTGTCTGAATTCTAGGGCGCTGGGCTCCCCACCAACAATGCACGCTTCAACCAAAGGTGCCAAAAAGAAACGTTAAGCAGACACCAGTATTCCCTCATGTTATATACTGGAAAGCAGAACTTGGATATTTTTAGTGAGTGAATGTGGTCAAACTCAGGGACAAAACAGAGTTCAGCTTAAAATAATATAGCTTAAGTTATTATCTCCCACTTTGTTTTTGGCATCATGATTCAATTCTTTTCTCCTTTTTGGTACTTTGCAATTTATATAATTATAAGACTGGAAATCTATTACACCAGCTGGGCAAGGATACACTAGAAATGTGCTAGAATAAAATATATAGACAGAGATTTAATTATCATGCTACCCATGCTTTTGAAATAATATTGTGTCAGCACTTCCATAAACCGATTTGCATTACGTTAAAATTAATGGACTGTAAACCCCTGCTGCTGGTGAAACGGCCCATGCTCTGTCTCCACCTGCCCAGACCTCTGTCCCAAGGCCAGCTGTGTGTCAGCTTCCCCGGCTGGGCCGACAATGAATCACCCTTCAGTTATAAAACCTAAGAGCAAGGCCCTCTGTCCTGCTCCATACATCAACATACACACGCAGCCTCATCCGATTTCTACAAGACACAAGAAAGTGAAGTAAAACAAGAAATTATCATTAATTTCTCAGCAATTCCACTCTTTTTACAGTGGTCTTTGACCAGTGCTGGGTGTGGCCCACTTTTATCCTTGGGCTGCCACTGAGTGAAGAAAAGAAGGGGACACTTGCTTCCAGAAGTGAGCAAGTCAGACAAAATACAGGATTGTCAAGGTGGAGGGCCTGGGGTTCTTCTGGGGTTGGGGGTCACTGACAGGTGCTAAGCTGACAGGGAATGGGGAGAGTAGACAGTGGCCACATCTTCACAGTTTGTCAATGGAGGTGCCAGAGCCCTAGTGGGAGGAAGACGGCAATCTGTTGGGGTGAGAATACAATGGGAAAGGACTACATGCAGGCTGATTGAGAAAGTAAGTAACTATAGAAAGGATAATGGGAGTCAGATTTCTCATCATCAAAGAAGAGAGTTAAATATATAGAAAGAGAAAGATAGATGAACATTATGATGTTGCATTGGAACTTGAGACATGAGTATGATGTTACAATTTTCAATAAATGCAGATGGATACAGAAATTAAACTAGCTGTAAGCCAGAAATTACATACGGGCAGTATAGCTTGGTCTCCTGTAGGGCCTGGGAGCAACATATATACTTATTTTCCAGATCTTGGTTTCTAAATACCACTCTCCATTAAAATGAACCAGGACTCCCTGGAAAACATAGCTGATTCCAGGGCTGGGATCAGAGAAGTACAATGTAAGCTTGGAACATCTTGTGCCAGAAAGCAAGGACAAGCTCAAAGAATGATGGAGAAAGTAAAAAAAAGGACATAGGAGCCAGGTTGACAATACTTCCACTGGCCAAATGGAGGTAACCAAAGCCTCAATATAAGGGTGGTAGTAATGGCTCATAGTCCATTGAGTAAGAGAGAAATCCATGCGTCCATACTAGTGGAAATAAATGACTGAATAAAAAGAACAAATGGACATCCCTTGTGCCAGCTAGGACACAATAAGAAAACACCTTCCCTCCTGTGATTTTCCTGCCAAAACATGCAGAACCTGAATCTAATCAGGGGAAATTTCAGACAAAGTCGAGGGTACTTTCCATCATCAATGGTCTGCACTCTTCAAATATGTCAAGAAAGTCAAGAAAAGATATTGTTCCAGATTGAAGGAGATCAAGGTGATATGACAACTAAATATAACACGTGATTCTGAACTAGCTATTTTCACTCTATGACCATTCTTGGGCCAACTGGTGAAACTTGAATGATGTTTGGGGACCAAGTTGTAGTTATATATTGATATTAATTTCCTGATTTTGATGTTTGTACTGTGGTCATGTAAGAGAATGTCTTTGTTTATAGGAAATATGGTCTTTTTGGTACAGGGGCATCTCACTGGCAACTTAACCTTCAAATCATCTAAGGAAAGAAAAAGAATTCTTGATAGCAAGTGTGCAACTTTTCTTTAAGCTTGAAATAAAACAAAATTTGCCTATTTTTGCCAAGGGAAAGTCTTTAGAGACATCTTGGAAAGATGTTATTCGCTGGCAGAAGGGGAGAACAGTATACAGGAAACCTCCTCCCTGCCACCTGACATTGGCACTTGTGTATTGACACTGGTGCTGGAGCTGCAGCTTCCCTCACACACACAGAGAAACACCACTAAACACTCAGAGGAGCCAACCCAGACACTGAACTGCTAAATTAACAAGCCCACAAGCTGGCTACCTCAAGATTTCCTTTTGCATGTGATTTATTACCAGAGCCAAGTTGTTTAAGAAGGAAAATCTGCACTAGCAGCCCTGTTTGAAGAAAGGAGCTCCTCCATCATGGACTCCAGTGTTCTCTCCCAGTAGGGGCTGTTCAGGTACTTGTCCCTCAGTGGCCCCTTTATTTCAGCTTCCCTTCCACCCCCTCTTCTGGTCCAACGTTGGAGTTGCTGAAACACTCTTCCTATTGGCAGGCTGCTCGGATAGAAACCTCCTTACTCTAAGTCAGTCCTTCACACACACACACACCCATGCCTACTGAAACAGAACCAAAGAGTATCTTACAGAAATGAGAAATCACATACATAATTACAGCCAATGTAGCAGAGAGGATCAAGGATAAAGAGGAAGAAACCTCAAAACAGCTTTCTTTTGGACTCTAGTGTTGTGCTCTCCCCCATGAATGTTTTGCCTATTGCAGCCTGCATCTCTCTTCCCCACACTTCTCCCACACCACCTCATGCATGTTCAGAATTCTTGGCTCTCTGTCCTGCCGTCACACCTAAAGGGCATCTCCCACCTCAGCAGCTCCTGAAGGTTACCTGAGAAATAGATGTTGATACCATAGCAATTTCAAAATCCTTCCCAAGGCCCCGAAGAATCTGGTGAGCAAAGGCTATGTTTGTTGAGTAGATCTCATGCAGATGAATGCAGAAGTCATGAGAAATCTGTACTAATGCTCAGGATATAATCTGGAATGTCCATGGCTTTTTCTGGGTATAAAAATTAATGTCCTTTCCCTAAGTCCAGGAAAATTTCACACAATTTGCTATTTTTCCTAAATTATCACATCTGGCAAAAACCAACTAAAAATAAGCTTGCTGTCCACTGCAAAAGGACATAAGGGATAAAAGATGTGAGGTTCCTGGAGCAGATACCCATCTGGCCGCCAGCATATGTGCCTGGTGAGGCAGCACCCATGTTTCTGCAGAGGCTGCCAAGGTTTCCCCATAGGTGAGGGTGGTGGGTTGAATGGTGGCCCTTTTCTACTTCCTCCACACCCCAAATATGACACCAGGCCATAATTCTGGAACCTATGAATGTGACTTAAAAAAATTCAAAAATCAGCAGCACTGAAGCTGAAATTAAGGTAAGGATCCTTAAATGAGATCATCCCAGGTTTAGGGTGACCTTATATCCAACAGTAGGGGTCCTTCCAAGAGAGAGGCAGTGGGAGGTTAGAGCCACAGAGATATACAGAGAGGAAGGCCACATGCAGACAGAGATGCGATGAGCATGACCAGTCAAGGGGAGCTGGGAACTACTGTCAGCCAGTGGACCTAGGAGAATGGCATGGAATAATTCTCCTTCCCAGTCTCCAGATGGAAACTACCCTGCTGACACCCTGATTTGCCCTCTGAAATGGTGAGAGAATAAATTCCTGTTGTTGGGGCCATTTGTTACAGTGGCCACAGGAAACTAACACAGTGGGAAAGGCAACTCATTTAGGGGTGGGCTTGTTTGTGCAGAGAAACAAGTACCTTCCCCGTTGTGACAAAACCAGTGGGCACAACGGCTCTGTTGTAAGGGTGAAACAGAACCTTTCAAGGTATGTGGCAAAGACCACTTCTCTAAGGACCCTTTTGTGTGCAGAACTGGACAGGGAAGAAGAGACCTTGGAATAAACTGGGTCCTCAAACATCTCCTGAGACTTGGCACTGGCTCTTCTCTGTGGGAGCTCACCATGAGGAAAGCGGCACCTGGTTGGGGTCCTGGGCCCCACCCAGTGAGCTGGGGTGGTCAGAGTCACAACAGGCACTTCTTATGGCTAGGGCTGGGCTCCTCTCAACACAGCGCCCGGGACAGCGCTTGTATTTTGAGAGGGAGGGCCACCATGGAACGCCCCCAACAGCTACTCCCCAGCCCTGCAGGGTCTGACCTGCCCAAGCATCCCGAGGCAGGGACAGGGGGAAACACGGGTAGGAGGGTGAGGGGCCTAGAGCGCAGATGACATTCAACACTGCAAAGACAGTTCAGTTGGCGGGGAAGAAGGGAGAGACTCGAGCGCCGAGATTGCACCTCTGCTGTCTTTTCTCCCCTGTCCTGCTCCCAGAATGTCCTCTGTTTGGGCACTCCAGAGGGTGCACAGGGAAAGGACCACAGATCTGAGCCCAGGACAATGCCCTGTCCTTTATTCTATTCATCATGCTACCAGGAGTAGTTCACTCTTCCCACACAATCTCTGGAGTACCGATTACCTCTCTGTTTCAGCGTTCCCCAAGCATACTTTAAAATCTCATCAGCTAGGTAATTTTTAAACACCAGAAATAAAATGGAATTTAGTAGATGTTGTTAAGTAATATCTACTGTTGCATCTACTGTTGCATTTTTATAAAAAAGCATTTTAGTCACTGATTGAAGTCAACTGATGTATAGGTTTCTCGGTCAATTAACTCATCCCCATATCTATCCTTTTCTTAATCTCCGTGCGTGTGTGTGTGTGTGTGTGTGTGTGTGTGTGTGTGTATGAGAGAGAGAGAGAGAGACAGACAGACAGACAGACACAAAAGAACAGAGAGACCGAGACAGAGAGAGATACGTATTAGATGTCTGGAACGATATTCATCTACTTTTTACAAGAATTAGTTTTCAGCAGTGGGATTTAGTTTAATTTTTTCCTTTTTCTTGACTCTTATCTGGATTGTTTGAATTCTTTACAATGGACACACGCATGCTACTTTTACAAAAAAATTAAGACATGAAGGTCATTATTCTAAAAGGAACATAATAAAAATCCCATAAGTGAAAACAGAAGGAAGGGAGGGAAGAGGGTGGAAGGGAAGGGATCTGAAATAGGAGAGAGGGAACGACACACACCCTCACACGGGGAAGAAAGGATGAGGCACGACCTGGCGACCCACCACAGGAACCTGTGCTTATTGTGGGCCCTCCACCCCATTTTCACAAGTGAGCCCCAGGAGGAGATGTAATGGAGGAGGTTCATTAAGGCCCAAACTGCATCGACCTCTCCTACGCCAGTGTGGGAAGTGGGAGGCTGCCACGACCAAGGGCACAGTGAGCTGCCAACATGGCTGAAGTGGGCCACATGCCACAGTTCCTCTAGCTCGCCCCCTCGAGGATTGAATTTGAGAGGCCAAAACCTTTCAACTACCCAGTGGGTAACATTTGGACTGTCTGGTTTAAGCTGGCACTCAGGGTCCCAGGCTCCTACCACATCTTGGGCTTCACAGTGGCCTTGAGCAAGTCACGTAACCTCTCTGAGCCTCAGGTCTTTCATCTATGAAAGGGGGATCTGAGGTCCCTCCTAACTGGTGCTGAATCCGACATGCGCAGCAACAGGCAGGTTTCGCTGCCCTTGCTCCACCAGCACACAACCCAGCCAGAGACTCACAATACAAAGCGAATCAGAACACATCTCCCGACCACATGCTAAGCTCCAAGGCTTAATAATGGAGCCTGGAAATCCAGATCCACACTGATAATAGTCAAACCTCACTGAGCAATTATGTGCCTCATACATACTTACCATTTAATCCTCATAATATCCCTAGGTAGATGCTTTGGTTATTCCCATTGTACAAATTAGGAAATAGAGGTGAAAAACTCTCAAGTCACAAAGCTTGCAAAACAGCAAACTCCTGCTGGAGTTCTAATTTAGGCAAGCCATCCCTTAAACACTACACTCTTCTTACTCTATAAGAAATAGTATAGCTCTCATTTATAAAGAGGTTATATTTTTATATAGGGACAGGGAATCTACACACATATAAAATAATGCACTGGGCCTCCCTGGTGGCGCAGCGGTTAAGCGCTGCGCTGTGGAGCTGTTGGCAGCGGCGACGCGAGTTCGACGCCCGGCCGGGGAGAATCCCACATGGCGTGGAGGACCTCTCCTGCCTTGCCCGCTGCTCCCCTCAACAGTGTATTTCTGATCTGCCTGTTCTGCTCCCTACTCTGTCTCTGGTGAACCCTCTCACCGCCCCCATGCCTCTGGCCTGTACCCCAGCTTGTATATATAAATAAAAAAATAAATAAATAAATAAAACTTAAAAAAAAACAAAACAATGCACTGGGATCAGTTCATTAGGACATAAATGCAAAGTACAGAGGTGACCCAGGGGGGAAATGATTACATATCTGAGAGGGTCAGGAAAGAGTTCCTGAGAGCAATGAAACTCAACTGGGGTTTTGAATGGTGAGTGGAAAGTGGGAATTATTCCAGGTTAAGATATCAATAGATGAAAGAGAGCCCAGGCAGAAGCAATCATCTGGGTGAGACAGCGGCAGGGAAAAAAATAGCATAGAACAATTAAAATAGTTCATGGAGACAAATCAAACTAAGGATGCTAGAATGTGCACAGCACAGAGAGGGAGGGGCTGTACCTGGGGTTTGTAAACAAAAGCTCCAGAGGGAGGTCAGGACAAGATGGCCTGAGAAGAGGCGAGTGGGCAGAGGTGGCCAGAGGTGGCCACTGGGGCGGGACACAGTGAGACTGCCCTGGTAGTGGCTCAGGTTTCCTTCTGTAAACAGGCCACCAGGCTGCGGGGCCTCCTTCCTATAGGAAAGGAGACCTCCAGGACAGATGGCCTTTCCCTGGTAGCCCCAGGAACTCCAAACCCGGCTTCCCAAAGAGGCCAACTCTGGCCTCAGTTCTGGCCACACCAAGCTGGACACCTCAGTGTTTGGCAGCCCCGGTCTAGAGGTTTGAGTTGGGCCATCTTCTCATTTTGTCCCATTTCCCCTTCTCTTACCTACCACCGAGTGTTTATTACTGCAAGAGGCTGGGATGGGAGCTTTTTCCTACTACTAATCTTTTTGGTCACAGATTAACCAAACCCAAACAATAGAACTTGCTTGAAAACAAAAAGCTAAACTCCAACCCTGACGTGCCTGCCGAATGTGCATGCGGTTGTAACTGCTAATTCTGCTGCCTCCTGACCACCCTGTCTTTCTCTAAAGACACCATAAAAGGAGAAAGCAGAGCCAAAAGAACCTCAGAGAGCAGATCAGTGTATTAATTTATAACAGTCACATACTCCAGGCATGACCTCATGATTCCACGCATGAGTGTAAACTAGGACAGTGGAGCTCCCTGAGATCTAGCGCTGTTGGGACACAGATCCAGAGAAAATTGGTCACGTAACACATAAGCGAGCTCTGCTTTCAGATTCTCCTGCTTGACTGCAGAGGGCTCAGAAGGTCTGAGCAGGAAGGCCTGAGCCAGCCTCCTTTCCAGGTAGGCCAAGACCAGAGGGATGGACCCTGTGCTGCACCAGTGAGGAAAACTCCAGGATTCAAAGCTCCAACTTCGATTCTTCACTATTCAAAAGTCTGCTGCAAGCCCTGTTCTTAGGGTAACAGGTGAGAGCATTCATGGGGTGGCGGGAGGGAGGACAGTTTAATAATAGATGTATTGCTGGTGTCTTACACACAGAGCTCTAGCTAATCCTCATGATCCTTCAAGGAGGTTATCACCACCGCCCAATTATTTATACGGGGAGGGAGCTGAGGCTGTGAAAGGCTCAGACACTCCACAACCATCAATTAGTAAATGAGAGTCCAGGTTGGAACTTGGCCTGCCCTCCCAGTGGGTCATGCTGCCTACATGATGCTGCGTCAGGAGTCATGTTCCTAATCCTCCATCCTTTGAGGAAAGCTCCCAGGTATCTCAGCCCTTTACCCAGCGCTCCAGGTGTCCCCCTGTGGATGGAGGGCCTTATCTTCCAGCCTAGCCTGGGGCCTCACTTGCCTGAAGCCCAGGCATCTGCCAGGTTAATGAGGCTTTGCTGAGTGGACAGCCAGGCCTGCTCTGGCAGATTGTCCAAGGGCCCTCTCATCCTACCCCTGGTTGGGAACCTTTTAGTTACTTATCATGTCAGACCAGCTTATCCAGTTCCAATTTAGGACAACTTTTTACAAGTTAGCTGGTTGATTCTTGTAGGGTTTAGCTCACTAAGCAAGTATTTTTCTCCTGGGGCAACACACAGTGAATAATGGGGCCAAGCCCTCCAGGAGCAGGTTTCCTCCCAGCTACCTTGATTTGGCCTGTTCCTCCCTCCTAGAGCACACTGGGTCACATGGCCTAGCTCTGCTTGGTTCTACCTGGATTCCAAAGTAGCTACTGGTTCTCCAGGCCTCTGTGCTGGAATCACTGTCTGTTCAACCTCTAGCCTGGTTGCCACAGCCGCTAATATCTCCCAGAGTTCTCTTCTGCATTGAAAACAGCCACTTTACCTCTTACTTTTTAATTTTATTTTTGAATAGAACAACTGGGGTGTAGGACAGAGGATTCATCAGAGACAGAGTGGAGAGCAGAACAGGCAGAGTTACTGAAGTACACTGCTGAGGGGAGCAGCGGGGTGAGACAGGAGATTTCTGCTGCGCCATATGTGGGTTAGCTCCCTGGCCGGGGATCAACTCAGTGATAGCAGTGAAAGCACCATAGCAGCGATAGCACTGAGACTTAACCCCTAGGCACCAGGGAGGACCCCTGCTCTGCCTCTTAAGCAAGCAGTTCCCTGGGGTGGAACAGGAGAAGCAACTGAGTGTTGTACCCAGTCAGGCCACATCCATATCCACAGGCATCCCCGGCTGAGGCCGGTACCAAGGTGGCAATTAGCCCTTTATCCTCTCTCTTTTCCCTCCCCCCACACACAGGAAGCTGTGTGTGCAAGCAGTGATTCCAAGGACTGGAAGAGCTGGCAGATAAAGAAAGGTCCTCAGGCAGATAGTGCCAGTGCAAATAATGTTCTTTTCTTCCCTAAGGCACAAGTTAAATGTGACCAAAATCACCACCACTGACCTTAATAAATAGCATTTTCCCCCTGATGAAAGTGTGAAAGTTTCACTCATTTTCACAAGTTTGTGTATCCTTATTAGAGTTGCTTTTGCTTCCTCCAGGAAAATTAGATTAGGGTCAAATTCATTTGTTGCTTCAGAAACTGTATCTGAATTACCAAAAAGGAGGTAAGTTACTGATTGAAAAAAAATTTTTTTTGAGGAACAGAAATGAGTAATTGTTGGATTTTGAGTTGAAAGCACCTTACAGAAATTTAATATGTTACGCTTTTTAAAAAAGTTGAATTCAGTGGGAGTTGTTTCTTTGCATATGTGGTTCCTCAGAACAAACTGAGAGCTGGTCAAAAGTGGACTATAATTAATGAGCAGTGGTAACACCAACTGTTCCAAATTATTGATCTTAAACAATCACAGCTAATTGACCACTTTAATTTTTCCTTAAGTGTTAAAAATGACAAAACATAATAGTTTAACTTGTTATAAATCTGCTGATTAGAAATTTTAACTTTCAGTAACTTGAACTTGATTTTCTCTTATGTTTAAATGGAAACTCAACTTCAAGTTTTACAAAATACAACAAGCTTGTGATTTATTGATTAGATACCACTACTTCCCAAACACCATTTAGACCCTCACTACTCAGACCAAGGCTGTAACATTTGTTATATTAAAAGTTGGAAAAATAATTGCCCTTAACCACTTAACTGATTAAATAAGTTCCAAAAGCTAGAGGCGATCACTTCTTCTCCTTCATGGATTTCAATGCAAAGGCCATCCCCTGAGGTGATCTCTCCCGCATTTGAGGATTTTTGTTGTTTTTGATTGTAATTTGTTATGCTCTAGTCTCTGTAGTTTGGCCTTCCACACATTCCTCTTCAACCCACCCCATGCCCTTCTAGATGAAGAATGGTCTCAAGTGGGAAACAATCCCCAGCATCTGTTTGGAGCTTTGATTTTGTGGGTTTATTTTACACATCCTAATTCTGCAGGAAACTCCCTGCAGATGTGGGGGAGCCCTCAATCCCTGACCTCTTGTTAAAAGACAAACATCCAGAAACCAGAAACATAACTGGGAAGATAAACAGCTGTGTAGGTCTCAGCTGCTTTCCAGAATGACAGCCTCTTCAGAAATGAGCCTCATGTTCATCTTTACCAAGGAGGCTGGGCCTTGAAGTTCCTTTATTTGGTTAGAGATGTTAAAAGCATGGTACACTTACCCTCTCGACCCTCTCCCAAACCATGACAGACATCACGAATCGATCACTATATTCTAGTCTTCTGAACCTGAAATAGTCCCAGAATTCTTCTTGAAAAGAGGCCCAGCCAGGCTCCATGGCACCAGATTAAATCTATTTGTCATCCTGGGAATCTAAATGTTAAGAGATGACAAAAATTCTCTTGCAGGGGGTAGGTTGGTTCTGGGGAAGGGAACACTTGGTTCAAGCCCTACACCAGTAGAAAGTTCTGCTTCATTGATGTACAGCCTTTGAACCAGGCAACACTGACTTCAGCAGACTCATCAAGTTAAAAGCAGATACTGCTGCTGCTGCTGCTGCTGCATGCTTACATTTGCTGAATGTGAGTTGTGGACCTGGTACCGCTTTAAGTACCTCACATTTACTGTCTCATTTAATTAAGAAAAGTTGACTCTGATGCTAACATGACCCAGGATCCGAGACTCCTTTCTCGGATCCAGCATGCTTCACAGATGAGCGTAGCAAAACTCACACAGGACAGCTGCATGCCAAGAGTGTGCTCACCCTCCCAGGCCCTGAGCTCCATTAATTCTGCTCAGGAAGGAGGGCCTTTCTAAAATCCAGTGCAGCCCTGGCCCATCTGTTCCAGACAGTCATTTGGCCACATTCTCTTTCTGAATGTGCAGCTTCAAAAAGAAGCATGCTTTCTAACATATACTGCCTTTGCGCCAGATGAAAAGCACAGCTTCTATGAAGAGCACATATTTTCCTCCTCCATCTACCATATCTACCCAAATTTTGGAGAGTGGTAAGGGTCATAAATTTATACAGCAGCATGTCCTGATGATGCCAAGCACTTAATTTCAGAGAACCAGAGAGAGCCAGAGAGAGGAAAACTCTTGGTTTCATCTCTTTGGCTTGGGTCAGACCCCAGTCTGCTGAGTCACTAGCCATGATGGGCACTGGGCCAGAGATGTGGCCATCATCAATCCAGTGTTATTCTGTCATTGGGGAGTCTCATACAGCCAGGGTGACAGTCTTGTACCCACTGTCCCCAGAGCTTGGGAGTGAGAAAATAATAAGGAGGATAGTGAAAATAATAATAAAAGTGAGAGCTACCGATTTTATTGGATGTTTAATAAGCACCCAGGAAACATGCCAAACTCTTCACATACACTTATGCTTATTCCCCAAACACTACCATGACCCATTCATTTAGAAAGGCTGCTGATAAGTTCTTGGAGACAGGATTCTGGAGGAATTATATCTTAATTTCAAAGCTAGGATTCTGAAGAAGTCTTTTAACTCGATTTCTCCACTTGCAAGAAGGACAAATTCTCCCTGTTCTTCACATGTTGTACGTCATGAAGATAAACGATTCACCCAAACCCACTTTGGACTATTTCGTGGAAAAGAGCTAAGTCCTCAGTTTATGACTGTTCTGGTTGTTGATCTACTACTCTGGCTTCCTGCTTCCTGGATGTGTCTTATCAGACATTTTTCCATGCTGTGAATTCTAAATCTTAAAAAGTTGTTCTTCAAATACTTTTATCAACTTAACTCACAACCAAAACAGCAGGCTGGGAGTTGTGAGTTTCTTGAGGGCAGAGGTTGTGTCTTACTCATCTCTGAGTTCCACATATTTGGCATAAAAGAAACAGGCAAAAAATGCCAATGCAGGATAAAGAACACAGGGCGGAGGAAAGAAAGAAGAACGAAGTCACAGCTCTCTGTAGCACTGTCTTGTCAACTAAAGTCCACAGTTTTCCAACAACCATCTACAAAGTAGGAGAGAACAGTTCTTGTCCGCTGGTACACCTGAAAAATCAGCTGTTTAAGGCCATTGTTCTCTCTGTTGAGGGGGAAATAGCTTAGAATAAGACTTAATGTGTATTCTTTGCAGGTACAACCCTTGTATCCTTTGTCTGGCTGGCTCTTGGGAAAATGAAAATGCCCACACTGCTGCCATGGGAATGCCCTCTAGGATCACTGCCCTTCTCCATTGTGCCAGTTGCCAGCCACTCAAGTCCAAATTTTTCCTGTCCAAATTTGTAGATGCCAGAATGACAAGCCTCCTGGCCAAGTGGAAACAGAGGCTTAGCCTAATTAGAGTAGTTAAGGGTGAGAAAGTTAAAGTCTAAGAGGCCCACACACCAGATATGGGAAATGAAAACAGGCAGCTGTTTGGAATCTTGACGAGTAATTCTCCACTTCCATGACACATTAATGATCCGGCCACAAAGATGGTAACAAGGGGACTTTGGGTTGGCTGAGTCCCACCGCACAGAATGTGTGCCTGATGTGAAAGCCAGCCAAGGCTTGTAGGCTCTTCCGGATGTGCTCTCAGCCTGGATGTTCCAAAGGAAGGAAGCTCGAGCCCTGGAGATGAGTTGCTAGGGCTTGCATTCCACCCTGTTTCTTTAGGCAGAATGCATGCTGCATGGAGCTCTCGCCACCATGACCTTGCAGGCAGCAAAAAGTAAAGATACCCTTCTCATCCAAGCATCCCAGTTTCCCAAAGGAGCATCATTCTTAGGGAGGCCTAGTAGTAATTCAGATGGAATCTGGGTGAGCTAGACTAGGGACCAAGCTAATACTTGGCAGGTCATTGATTCATCACTCAAATATTTGCTGAGCCTTCTGAATACCAGGAAAGATTCTAGGTTTTGATCATCCAGCGTGGACAATACAGACACCACAGCTGCCATCAGGGATTGACAATGACCCCCACCCGAACTCAGTGACAGCTAGTGGGCCACGACATGCTAACGTCCCCAAACTTGAACTGGCATTCAAATCTCAGTCATGCTGTATTCTCACTGCGACCCCAGGCCCTCTACTTCCACAGGCTTGTGAGGAGGATTAAATGAAAGCAGTAATTTGAAGGATGCTGTCAAGTAATTTGCAGGCCTCTTTTTCCCCAAAGGCTCTTGATTCCAAGCCTGGTGTTCTTCCTGCCATAGACTACAGCCAACATTTTCCATACATACAGGTGTGCACACACACATACATCATCCTGAAAATTAGACCACTGTTCTCCACATCTTAGATCTCTTACTCTCACAGCCACCCCACAGTGCAGGAATGCGTGGTCCCCAGGGGAATGGATGTCCTTGCAGTCCTTTGTAACTACGGGGAGCATAACTGACCAAGGGTCTCAGACTCTGAATCTCTCCTTGCTGCAGCATTGACACTGAGGCTGAGCATCCCAGGGGCAGTAGCTAACCCCAGAAGGCAAGTCAGTTCCCAGGAGACCCAGGGCTTTGACTCCAGGGTTCCCCAGTGTGACCTTGCTGAAGGCGCCTTGGATATTTAGACCCTTCCCCTCAACCTTTCCTCCCTCTCTTCTTCAATTGAAAACAGACCTGAGTTGCTGTCTGCCCTTTGACCTACCCTACCTGCTCCCCTTGATAAAATACCCTTGCACATTTAATCCTGTCTTCTTGTTGGCTTCTTGGAAGATGCTGGCAAATAGAAACTTACTATCTCTGTATGACAGATGGGGAGGCTGAAGTTCCAAGGACAAGTAAGTTGCCTAGTACCACTTGGGGATGAGAGAAAAGCTGTGATTCTCTATCAACTGTTTGTGATTATCCCGGACACTACTGATCCCTCCACAAAGAGCCCCGGAAATGGGCCCTGAGGTGTTTTCTATGAAGTTGTCTGCCCTTTCCCATGTCCCACATTGATTGGTGGTGGGCCAAGGCCAAAGCCTAGGTTTTCAGCCTCTAAATCTGGATCCCTCCTCCCCACCCTGGTTCTAAGCCAGACTGCATCAGCGCGATCCCAGCTAGAGTGCACATCTGCGGCTCCATCCACCCAGAGGTGCCTAGAGAGCCACAGCAGGTTTTTGCATTTAGTAAGTGTGTTTGGAGACATTCATTTCATAAAAGTTAATCTGCTCTGAGTCGGGGCCAGCTGAAGCTGATAACTCCAAGTATCCCCGAATGCAGAGCTCAGACGCAAAGCCACACTTCTTGCCAGTGATCCGGCTGCCTGAAGCCTATCTCAGATGAAACCAAGTGTCTACCTCCAACTTTCTGCACCACCTGGGGGGGGGGTGGTAGGTTTCCCCAGTGCCAAGGGGAGCCGAAGAAGGGCAGCCACCCCTCCTTCACCATCACAGGCCAAACTCCTCCCTTTCATACCTAGGTGGCTGGGGAAGATGCCCAAACACCAACTCAGGAAAACCAATCAACACTGTCTAAATGACTGTAGCAGAAAACTGGATGGGGAGACAAACAGCTTTGCCAGCCAAAGGCCACTGCAGGGCGTGCAGAAGACATGAGCTCAATTCTCTGTCTACGCCCCAGGAGACATACAGGTGGGAGAGCAAATTAGCACGACCTTCCTACTCACTGGCCAAGTCCAGATCGCACTGACGCCGCATCAACAGGCTAGTGAGACTGTGGTGTTCAGACCTCTCATGTGTCAACCAATGATGACTGTTTTCTTTTAAGTTACTCATCGAACTAGCCTCTCTTCCTCTTGGCAGCTAACAAAGTAATGGACCAGAGACAGCCACAGCAGAGACAAGGAGAGCAAGAAAAAGTAAGTTTACAAAACAGTATTTTAAGTTGCGTGAGACACAGTGCAGGGCTCTGGTCTTCAGCTAGGCTCTGGAAGAGCTGACTGGGCAGGAAGGAAAGGGTTGACAGTTGCTGAGGTAAAGTTTTACTGTGTACCAGGTTCTGTGCTAGTTGGCTTACATGCATGATGTCATCTAGAATTCTCACAGCAACTCTAGACAGCTGACACTATTACTATTTCCATTTTATAGAAGAAGAAACTAAACTTCAGAGTGTTAATGAAACTTTCCCAAGACTTTCCAACAAAGGATGGAGACTGAATCTTAACAGGTGAATCTAACTTTACAGCTTATTCTACTAACCACAGTAGGAACTATTGGCCATAACAATGGACGAGTCCCTGTGTTTACCGAATACTTAATGTGTGCTAGGTGTTAATGACATGACCCCATGCAATTCTTACAGTAACCTTACAAAGCATGACTTATACCCATTTCTGAGAGGGAACTGAGACACAGCAAAAAGAAATTAGTCAAGTTCATACAGCTTGACCAAGGGGGAGATCAGGTGGAAACCCAGTCGTAGAGTCTATATACACTAGGAGCCCTTCTCGTGGGTGTACCTAGGGGCAGCTGCAGCCATTCTTCCTGCGACCCAGGAGGGTGTAGCAATACTAGCAGTGATACTGAACACTGACTGAGCTTTTACAATGTGTTCACAAAACCAAGCACTTTGCACAATCATCTCATGTAATCATTACCACAGCCCTGTCAACTAAGTGACATTACCTCCATTTCACAGTCCAGGGCTCAGAAAGTCAGGCCCGCACACATAATCTGAGCAGAGCTGGAGCTCTAACTCAGGTACGCCATATTGCCTGCCAAAATGGTGTCTCACAGGAGATGACATCAACTCAATCTTTACCTTTCTTCAATCAATTAAAATATGCCTTTGACTGATGAATTCCTTCAGGCAAGTTGTTAAGGAGGCAGCAAAGGATGTTTTTGGGTTTCATTCTGAACAAGAAATCCCTAAAAGAATCTTCTAGAAGTTATGGACAGTGTGGGTCACCCAGAGGCCCAGTCACCGCTCTTTTTTACAGGCTAAGACCTTCCACGGTTGGTTGCAGACTTTCCAAGACACAGTTCTGGCCTCTCAAGTCAGAAAGATTCCAGCCGAGGCCTGAGCTCACACTCAGCCCAGCCCATTGTCTGTCGCCAGGCAGCCAGTTCCTTGTTTTTCCTCCCATGATGATGGATACAACCTGTCAGGAAAGCTGGGAATATTTTTAGCTCCTAACTGATTTTTATCTAAATTTAACTTCAAGCCACAGTACCAGCAGAGTTGCGCCCGGAGGGCAGCCAACATTTTCATGGAGACACATCATTAACGGAGTCTTGGTATTTCTCAGATGCCCTGGCTGTGCCTTCAGCTAAAATGAGGCAAACAGCTTTTCAGGAAAAAGCTATCAACCTTGTAGGACTAGAGCAATCAGGCAGTGCAGTTAGAGAGAATGGCAGAGATTAATTTCAACCCCCTCATTTCACAGATGAGGAAACTGAGGCCCAATGAGCCAGTGTAACTGGAACCTCAAAGCTGGGTCATATTTTTTTTCCCTGTCACTATGTTACCTCTCGGATACACAGTGAATGAATCAGAGGTGATATGTGTGAAGGGTCATAATTTCTTATTTTATAAATCATAAAATCACACACTATGTGTCACAAAGCTAATGTGTTCTGAGCCTTCATCTCCAGTAAGCAGCAGTGACTGTCTGTCTCAGCATATTTAATAAACCCATGGAAAACAAACTTTTTAATAAGGTTCAGAGTTTTAAAAAGTTCCAAGCAAAATGCCAATGTGGTACATAGTTCTCCCTGCCAGAATACTGGCTCTGGGGAGCAGCAGGACATGACCACGTTACCACTGCTTTATTCACTGTTCTATCTCCAGAGCTTGGAACGGTACATAGAGGTCAAGAGATAACTACTAAAAGGTTGGCTGACTGAAAAAATGAACAAAGGAAGAGAATCTTTAGGCCTGGAATGGCTGTTGGTAGGACAAGAAGAGCAAAGCCACAAGCAACATAAAGTGAAGTTATGCTTTGCTGATTTATCTGCCCTTCCTTGACCGTTCTCCCCACAGTATACAGCAAGTGATTAGGTCTAATAGGAGAATTTGATGGAAGGTTTGTGCACGGTATTAAATAGAAGGCACCCAAATGACCACTCTCATTCACACAGAGGATGAGACTGTATGATTGGAGATCGAATTAAAAAGAAATAGAAATAGAAAGAAGAGCTATAAAGACAAGAAGAAGCCCCCAAATACTACCACCACTATCATCCTCACCTACCACCTACTGGGCATCTGCTCTGGACCTGACATTGACATTAAGCCCTTGACACACATTCATTCCCTGAATCCGCACAACTACCCTGTATTGTACATAACATTTGTTGTCTCCACTTTGCGGATGAGGAAACCGAGGCTTAGTGAAGTTAAATCACTTGCCCCAGCTCATGCTAATGCCGAGGCTGGGTAAAAGTTGCACTTTTGCTTCTCCCATGCCATCCGCTTCCTGCTATCCCCAATTGACTAAATTCTACCCCTGGCAGCTTTGCAGAGAAGTTTCATGAAATTATTAAGCAGATGTTCTTGCTCTACCAGAATGCAACATTTATTACCAAGGCGGAAATTGTTAAAGGATTTGCCATAACTTATTTTACATGCATATCATTAGACTTACTCAGGGGCAAGAAAGAAAAAAGTTCCCAGTAAAAATCTTTCTTTCTTCCTGACTTTGATGTCATTATAAATCCACAGTGTCCCCCCGGACAAACTATCCAGATTCCTGGAGATGTTTTTGTTTAATTAATGTCATACTCAGAAGTCAAATGGGTTGTAATTTAGCATTTCCTCTGACTGCTTTCTCATCTGGACTTGGCATTTCAAGCATTTCAGCTTCAGCCACAGGTTGGGAATAAAATCCCTGTGCAATCAGTATTGCTAGTCCATTGCACAGTTGCGGAAATCAGAGTTTGCAAGATTCACCATACTGTGACCTGTGCCCTGACTTGCATCCCAAGGAGGACAAGATCTATGATATGTCTCACCTTTGAACCTTCTTAAACCATTCTGAGGACTTCTCTGCATACCCAAGTCCCCTGCCTCTGGTTCACTCTCTCATTTGCCTCCTGTCTTCCACTAGATGTGTGCTCTACACATATAAAATTGATTTCTCAGTCATCTTTCCACCCCAGTGCCAATCTTAGCACTGTCTGGCACCAGGTATGTACTCAGGAGTGACAGAACTGAGGATTGAAAAGGAAACCCATGGTGCTGAAATCAGAGAAAGGAGCGTATCCTGATACTCTCATAGGAATTGATCATAGGAATTGATTCCTATGATGACAGAAATGATTCTTGTGCATATTTGAGGAGTGTGTTGCAATATTGTGTAAATAATGTTTTAGAAATGTGGAAATAATCCACATTTTTAGAACCGAGGGGTGATTATCTAAATTATTATGCACTCATATAATGAACTAGCATAAAGCTACTTAAAATGTTGCTATAATGCATGCATAAGGGGAGTGAACATTTGTTCTTGGGAGGTAAAAACAAATATTAGTTATTTTTAATAGATATTTATTTTTGTTATTCATATCTTTTACATTATTGTGTGTTCCCCATAAGTTACCCCACCACCTGTTCACCCGTGGAGCCATCACAATAGTCCCCCGTGCTCCCTCTTCCCCCCTCATATCTTATTACAATTATTGGCAGCCCTTCTAAAGACCACATTATATAAACAGATAGTTTACCCGTGATGCTAAAATTTCATGGAGGTATTAAAAGGAGTTCCTTAGGGGAGCAATGATGAAAAAAAGGGTTGAGAAACATTGCTCCAGTAGAATCAGGGATCTCTGTTAAAGACAAGTGCTGAGGAGAAATATAGGTACAGTGGCAGGAGGCCACTGGGAAGAACACAAGTAGACAAACCCAAACTCAAATACAGAGTGACAGATTTCCTAGCACTGGAAAAATTATAAACCAGAATTGTCAGCAGTATGCTTTGGGTAGTGGAGTTATAGATTATTTTTACTTTCTTCTTGCATATCTGCATTTTCTAAAATTCCTATCATAAATATACTCCTTCTGAAAGAAAGGTCTCTGCATGTGTTTCTAAGCATTAACATATTGTGTTAAGCTTGTGTTAGGGGGAACAGCTTCCACATAGGCAACCCTTGGTTTTTGTTGCTTCATTCTCTATCTTTCTTCTGTCAATCAGTTTCTCTTAATACCCCTGGACACTCATTTGACTTAATTGGGAGGATCTGTCTAGTCACTCAACACTTTCAGCTCAAGGGGACCTTCCTGAAGCTCTACAGGTGGGTTTCAGGGAATCTGAGAGGACATGATGGGTTTTTCTAACCACCCACCTCCTGCTCCTCTCCTTCAATGCACCCCCTCAATTCCTCACTAACTGTCTAGCAATCCCATCTTCCTTCCTGTTGCCTTCTGGGACTCAGAGGACTCTTTTGTAAGGGTGACCGTTTGCCTATCTCTTAGGCCTCTTCCTCCTGCAAGGCTGGCCACAGGCAAAGATCTTGTTCTCCTCAAGATCTTTAATTCTCAGATGTGAGAACTGGCCCCCAATGATCAGCACCTTCTTGCCTGCACCCCTCTGTGCAGTCTCCTCAAGTACTGATCAGGACTGTGTCCCAACAGAGAAGGGCAAAAGTGACACTTTATCACCCTTTGATTGCCTGTTGGAGGAAAGTAGCCACTGTCAGGGGATTCTCGGCAGCCCCGTGGAAGGAATAGAGGCCCCACCAGCACAGATTTGCCAATCCGGTGAGTGAGCCACTTGGGAGGTGTCCTTTCCAGCCCCAGTTGGGCCTTTGGGAGACTGCAACCCCGGCCCACATCTGCCATCCATGAGCATGCCAGCCAGAACCACCCAGTCAAACCACTTCTGAGTTCCTGACCCACAGGAATCTTGTAAGATAACATTTATTGCTGTTTATTGGCCTTTAAATTCAGGGATAATTTGTTACACACCAATAGACAACTTGTAAGTTTGTGTTTGGGGCATTCTACTACCCAATGCCATGTGAAACAGACAGGGCTGCAAAACTTGAAATGGGAGGAGATCATGACAAGCCAACAAAACTAATACAGTAGTCCAGCCTGTTCCTTGGACTAAGTGCCTCATTTTTTCCTGATCCTTTTTTCTGGTTGGTTCTGATAACCAAACATGTTCCAGCAAGGGCTGAGTTAGCCCATTCTACAGTCCCCATCTCCCCGTCTCTTACTTCATGCAAACCCTCTTCTCTAGCAGTGAGGCATTAGCAGTAAAGCCAGCAGACGTTTCCTCAGAGTTCCTAAAAAGTCATCAGCCCCTTCCAGGCAGAATTCTATAACACTGTTTAACCTGCAGTGTGTGTGTGTGTGTGTGTGTGTGTGTGTGTGTGTGTGTGCGCGCGCGCGTGCGCGCGCGTGTGTGTGTGTGTGTGTGAGAGAGAGAGAGAGAGAGAGAGAGAGTTTTAAAGATTTATTTATTTATGCATACAAGCGGTGTAGGCCAGAGGTGT
>PVIJ01013931.1:9685-43158 GCA_004024925.1 Scalopus aquaticus
GACGCCCGGCCAGGGAGAATCCCACATGGTGCGGCAGACCTCTCCTGCCTCGCCCGCTGCTCCCCTCAGCAGTGTATTTCTGATCTGCCTGTTCTGCTACCCGCTCTGTCTCTGGTGAACCCTCTTGCCGCCCCACACCTCTGGCCTGTACCCCAGCTTGTATGTATAAATAAAAAAATAAATCTTTAAAAAAAAAAAAAAAAAAGAAATTATCTCCTTCACTCATTGATTTACTGATTTATTGTTTGATTCTTCCTTCGCTCTACCCCAGAGGCCCACTCCACAAGTACAGCAAATTTTCTGAGTTTTTGCAGTGCCAGAAACTGTTAATATTAGGTGAATCAATGAATCAATCAATGGGGAGAAAAGATAAGATAGATCTATAATGACTGATGTATTTGTAATAAAATAACTAATGAAAAGAGGGGGTTAGAAACATGTTTGATATGAAGTTAGATGGTTCACTATACACTTGTAAAAATGTATATAGAACAAAGAACAAACAATATCTAGACTTAAAAAAACAGTTTGATTATGAAATGTCTAGCTGTTTAATAAACTACCTAGCTATGTCAATAAATGTTTTTTGTCAAATTAAAAAATATATATTAAAAAGGGTAAAGAGAGGTTGTTCTTAATGGGGAGTAATAAAAACACAGATGTGAGGTCAGGGTGGGAAGAGAACTTGGAGCTTGGAGGAAACAAACAGAAATGTGACCTAGTACACAGGTTATGGCTTGAAAACGGCAACCCAGTCTCCAAACTCTCAGACTCACCTCCTAAGAATCAAAGTTCAAGATGGTGAGAAGTTGGGGTCTCTGCTTCCCTTCCTTATTCCTCAAACTTCACCTTGCTAATGAACCACACACATCTCATCGTGATTTTCTGTGCACATCCAATAAATAAATGTCTGCTGGAATATGGTTCCTCCATCCCTGTGTCCCCCTCCCAAGTGCCAGCATTTACGACAGCCTCTCATGGAAAGAGACCTTCGACCTCAATGGAAAACCCTGAAAAGAGCCACTCTTTCCTCAGCACGAACACAGGCTATAACTTCGAATGTGTGGTTTCTGTCCTCTGCACTGCGGTGGGCAAGCCCATCTTTAAGTGTGTCAGCTGTCACCTGGAAGGCAGACATCCAGCCCTGCCGCCCCCAACGGTGGATGAGTTATCAGAAGGCCATCGCCGAGCACTTAATGGACCTCCACTCCTAAATAAACATGGCGGGGGAGGTGGGGTGCAGCCCCAAGTCCTGGTTGTTTGTGTGTCTTGTCAGCCTCGTCAATTTCCCTGGCCTGTGACGTGACATTACATCGACTTCCTGGAATATGAGATTGCACAGATCTGCCTCCATGGGCACGGATGGGGAAAACGGGGAGAGCGGGGTGAATCGCAAGGCAGGCCCTGTATGAAGTTCACGTGACAAGGAGCTGGCCAGGCCTCTTCTCAGCACGGGAGATTTACCCTCCCTAGGTTAGACCGTGATCCCTGACCCCTCACCCTCCTCTCACACCAGTAACAATGCTATCACATTCCCGAAGGGGCCCGTGAGGTCTGGCCGTCTAAAATATGGAGCCGGATTATTCTCCAAGTGTCTAAATGACATTTTAATTGCACTGGTCCCGCTGAGACGCCACTTTAACTCTTTCGGGGGAGAGTGCGCAGTTGCACAAGACAGGCTGAACTAGGACAAAGGTGCCCAGTGCCCAAGGCCAAGTGTCGGGCTGGCAGGACAGCACCGGAGTCTGACCCCCCGCCTGGGCAGCCGAGAGGGACGCACAGACTAACTTTCCTTTAGGGAGGCCCTTCCTCCCAGACGACCTCCCAGCTACCCTCTGGGGTTTGCTCCCCCACTGTAAGACAGGGCCTCTGGCCCTGTTCAATAAAACAGGACCTGTTCAGGTTTCCCTAATTATCACTGAGACCCTAATGGGAATAAATCTGTCCAAGCTGAAGGTGTCAGAGGGGTGAAGCAGAATCTGCCCATGTTCTATTCCAGTGAGCCCGAGTCCACCAGAACCTTCTCAAGTTCTCCTCCTTCCCTTCCACCACCTGCTGGGAGGGAAGATGCCAGAACTGCTGTAACACCCCCTCTCTGGCCTCACCGCTTTACACACCGACACCTTCTGCGGCCATGCCAGGCCGTCCTCCATAGCCAGCTTTCCAAATTATATCAACCCCAAGAGTCTCCACTTCTGGGGTCTCCCCTATTTAGGGGAGACTCTCTTTAGAGTCTCTCTTCTACAGAAGTGGGGGGAGTCGCCCACATCTGTGGGGCTCCTGCAGCTACAGGCCTCGGAGGCACAGGGCCGTCATTGCCCTCGAAGAGCACACCAGGGTTTCCTTCCCTTGCCCCTTCTCTCCACGGGAGGCTGCAAATCCCAAGGGTAAGAAGCTCAGGCCTCCTGCCCCCATTTCTTTTCTCGAAACACAGCCTTTCAGTGTGCCTCTTTTTAATGGTATTTGTCCACCTCCAGCGAAAACAAGAGTATAAGCTTATGCTAAGGGCCATCGGACTCACAAATTCCATCTGGGAGATTACAGGGAAGAGGAGGTTTGGGTTTACTGGAGAGCACACTTCCCCTAAAAACTGAACAAATGCCATCCAGTTCCAACTTATTCATACCAAATAGGAAAAGAAGAATTAAAGCAGCTCCTATACTCATATATCAGAGAAATCTCCTAATTCATGGATGCTAATTTATGGCTGAAAATATTAGTAATATTAATATTAATATTAATATATTACTGGCCGTGGGTCAGGAAGCAACTGTTGCCTCAACCAGCTGACCTTAGGGTGTGAATTTAAGTTAACATTTCCTATAAGATATATTAGCACATTACAGATATCTAAGGTGTTTTTGATTCTATTGTCCAAGAAGTTTAGAAAACAGTCATCTAAGTAAAATGGAACAAATTCCTCTTCGTAATCTTTAATCTTTACTAAAGTGCACTGTGAATTTCGGAGAGAGAAAAATCCAGGAGGCAAGGTTTGCTCTCTCATGTCTGTGACCATTAGGCCCTTGCTTTGAGGGTCCTCTCCAGGGACTGCTGAGCCCCAGAATAAGCTGGGGGCACTGGCCAAGGGCAAAGGCACCTCAGAAACTGCCCTGGCTGCTCAAACTGCTGGCGTTGGGCCAGGGGCACAAAAGGAGGCTTTGTGTCCACACAAGACCCAGTCCAGCTCACCAGGAGGGGACAGAGAAGTGGGGACAGAGCCCGCTCTAGTAATAAACTGTTTATTTGCTGGGTCTTGCACATCTGTCTCCTCTGGGGGCCTCACAGCGTGACCTCGGTAGGTCTTTCCTTCCTATAACAACAAACATTGAAAGTAGGAGAAAACGGAGATGCAAAAACATACACCTCTTCTTGCAAAACTTCAAGTTTTCAAGCAAAGCAGAGGCACAGACAGAAAAATGCTAAAAAGCAGGATAATTGCTGTAACCAAGGTTTATACAGATGCCTCTGGAAGAAGATGATGATTCCAGATATGAGAATCAAGAAAGAAAGTGAGAGGAAGGGAGGGAGGGAGTGGGGAGGGAGGGAGAGAGGGGGGAAGAAGAAAGAAAAGAAATAGGGAGGGAGGGAAGGAGGGAGAGAGCGAGAGAGGGAGAGAGGGAGGGAAGGAGGGAGAGAGGGAGCGACTTTAGTAGTTCGCTAGACAGACAGGGTGCCAGTGTCCCAGCAGATAAATGCCCATCACCAGTGGTTCTCAACCAGTGGCAATTTCACTATCTCCAAGTGAGTAGACACTTGGCAAAGTCTGGACACATTTTTGATCATCACAGAGGAGGAGAGGTTAGACCTGCTATAGCATAGAGTAGGGAGAGGTCAGGGGTGCTGCCAAACACTCTATAATGCAACCTGCAAGCCCAAGAACAGCAAAGATTCATCTGCCGCAAGGGCCCAAAATGCCTAGATGGAGACTCCGCCGGCAGCAAAGCGCAGCGGGGTACAGACAGGTGAGCTGAGGTCTGCGAGCCTCTGGTGCTGCTGGCTCAGGCCAGAGCGGCCCACCTTCCTCTCCCCCCACTCCGAGACTATAAGCTCAGATGCACCAACTTGCCCTACTGGTGTTTATACTGCCCTGATCTAGACAGTGGCAAACACAAAATGAATGAACAAAATAGGTTTCTCACGAAGCAATGGGGATAAGAATGATGTGAGAACTGGTGTATTAAATTCCTGTGGTTTCCATAACCTGGTGACTGAAAAAATCAGAAATGTATCTGCTCACGTTTCTGGAGAGCAGAAGTCCGAGGTCAAGGCTTGGTGGGATTCGTTTCTTCTCAGGGCTCTGAGGTATCTTCTCTCTTTGGGCAGGTGCACATGCTCCTTCTCATGCAAGTTTAAGCTCTGTCACCACCTCTCCATGCATCTTCACTTGGCCTTCTCCTCTGTGTCTGTGTCTTCTCCTCTTCTGTGTCTTCTAAGGAGGTTTGTCACTGGATTTCGGATTCCTTTGGTTAAGTACGGATAATCTCATCTTGAGATCCTTTACTTAGAATATCTGCAAAGACGCTGTTTCCAAATAAGGTCACATGCTCAGCTACTAAGTCAGAACTTGCTCAGGGTTCTTAGAGCCCCAGCTTTCAAAGCCCTGCAGTAGGGGATTATGTGTCAGGCAGGCAGAGCTGGGGAAACACACTTAGGGAGAGAAGAATGAATCCTTTACGGCACATACTTCTCCAAGAGTTGACCATTTCTGGTTCTCACTTCTATAGGACAGCAAAATGTTAGATCCATTTCATTTAGAAGTATAAAACATCGGTTGACAAGAGAAATGAGGATAAAATATTTACAATGCTGAAAGAGCCTGTTAAGGAAAAAGCTCAAGGGAGTGAACCCAACTTCACCCAATTCACACGATATCCATAGATTCCAAGTGTCTGCGATCTGCTATGGGCAAAGATTCCATCTGTGCTGTTGGTGGCCAGCTTCATTTTCCTGGGAGTACAGAGTAAAACTTGAGAAGCTCTCTATGAAGCTCTAGATGCCACAAAGTAGCTCAGTTTGAGCCCAGTCCCCAAAATAAGGAACACTAGGCCTCTGTTTTAAAATTGGCCCTGTCACCTTAAATTATGCCCACTTCTTGTCTTGACACAACCTCGAAAGCCTGCTGTTCAGACGTGGTTGCATCAAAGCTACGTCAGTGTGAGAGGGACATATTTTAAAATGACAGATCTAAGAAGAAGCCCTCAGTCCTCTAAATGAACATATTATTTGAAAGATGGAAAGGACTCCTGGAATACCCTGTAATCCAACATTTCTCAATAAATCTCATGTAATAAATTCTCTGCAGGGCTGAAGACCTGCTCAGGATAAGCAAGTGCTTCCTGCAGCCATATTGGAGGGTGAATTGGAATAAGTACTGCAGAGCGCAGGGGAGCAAGGGTGCCTTTGAAAGTGACTCCAAGATCACGTCACCAAGGTAAGCACGATTTTACAGGAGGGGGGTGAAAGGCTGATTTAACTGAGCTCCCTGCAGACCTCTCACTGGTAATGATGGGACGCTTCCATTTTATACAAATACTCTGGTTCCTGGTTCCTCTGAAAAGCTGGAGTCTGGGTGGGAAGGTTTTCCGCTGAATGGCTTTCAATGTAATAATACTTAATACTCCTTTCTGAAAGCATTTCCTCTTTTTCTGAATATTTTCATGAGACTGTAACCCATTTGTACATAAAATTGCTTGAAAGTGACATGTTGAAAAGTCCGGCAAACACTGCAGTACACTCTATTTTCAAGGAATATATAATTGGGCTCTGTCTGACACCTCGAGAGCGCTTATGAAAACAGAATGTCACATCTCAAAGGGTTATTCTTGATAGTTAAAAAAATATAAAATAAAATAAACAGACCTCTCCAGGCAAACAGTCCTTTGTACTCCAGTTTCCATGGAAACTCTGGCAATTGTACTTCTCAAGGCATGGTCTTTTTCACTTGATTTTTAAATGTCTGTTTTAAGCAGCTGACTTAATGACCCTCTTAATTCAGGAAATAATCTTTATCAAGATACCATGTGATATTATGATAGATACTAAAGATAGCACCCATGGCAGAGACCCAGTTGAAGGAAAGAAGATGCAGGCTTATAGCACAAGATGAAAATGGTGGACCTCACTTCATCCTGAGCAATACTATTGTGATTATCCTTTTTACACCTTGTCTCTACTTTGAAAATTCCTGGAGTTAAAAGATCCAACATAAATGGTTTGGAATCTTCCTTACAGAAAAATTCCCAACAGTACATGTTGGTATTCCTCTCTCAGGAAGTGAAGTTTAACTTCCCTTTCCTTGAGAATAACTGGACTTACAACTCACTTTCAAAGAATGGAGAAAGATGGGAGGTAAATCATAATTTGATAGTAGAGAAACCTGGCAGACACTATATTAACCTCATCTCTGTAGAATTCTTCCCCCAAGCACAAAATCCCATTTTAATCGTGGTTAAAAATAAAAACATGAGACAAACCCCAACTGAGATCCATTCTATGAAATATTTGACTGGTATCTTCAAGGCTGTCAAGATCATTATAAACAAGGCAATTTAGAGACTCAGGACAGAGGAGACTAATGGGACATGGTGACTAAATATAATTGATTTCCTGATTGGATCCTATAATGTCAAAAAGGACACTGTGGAAAACTCCTCCAAATATAGTCTGTAGTTCCGTGAACAGTATTGTAACCACTGTGAATTATTCAGTTATTATTATTATTATTATTCGACAAACATATCTTGCTTCCCTGCTACAGACAGGGAAAAAAATGGGTGATGTGCTTATGGAACACAATGCGATCTTTGCAACTTTCCTGTTAATGTAATTTTTTATTAAAAGGTATATTTTGTTGAGATGCATGAGTTCTTTGTAGATTTTTGTTATCAGTCCTTTATCAGTTGTATTGTGCGCAAAGATCTTCTCCCAATTAGCAGAGTGTCTGTTTTGATTACTGTCTCTTTTGCTGTACAAAAGCTTTTTAGTTTGATGTAGTCCCAGCTGTTTATCTTTTCTTTCACTTCCTTCGCTATGGAGGAAGTGCTTTTAAAGATTTTGCTGAGATGTATGTCATGTAGAGTTTTGCTTATATTTTCTTCTGTAAACTTTATGGTTTGAGGTCTTATATCCAGGTCTTTTATCCATTTTGAGTTGGTTTTTGTGCATAGTGAGTTGGTTTTGTGAGGTAGTGGTCTAGCTTCATTTTTTGCATGTAGCAGTCCAGTTCTCCCAACACCATTTACTGAACAAACTAGTCTTGTTCCATTGTATATTCTTTGCTCCTTTGTCGAAGATTAGTTGTCCATAAATATGTGGATTTATTTCTAGGTTTTCTATTCGATTCCATTGGTCTGTGTGTCTGTTTTTGCTCCAGTACCATGCTGTTTTAATTATTATGGCTTTGCAGTATAGTTTGAAAGCAGCGAGTGCAAATTGATCCAACCACTAAGGAAAGCTGTATGGCGTTTTCTCAAACTGCTAGAAATGGAACTCCCAGATGACCTGGCAATACCACTACTGGGAATCTACCCAAAGGACACAAAAACACTAATCCGAAAGGATACATGCACCCGCATGTTTATTGCAGCACTGTTCCCAATAGCTAAGATATGGAAACAACCCAGATGCCCAAAAACAGATGACTAGATCAAAAAGATGTGGTGCATATATACAATGGAATACTATTCAGCATTCAAAAAAGACAAACACATGCAATTCACAACAACATGGATGGATCTAGAAGGGATCATGATCAGTGAAATAAGCCAGAAAGAAAGAGAAAATTATCGAATGGTTTCACTTATAACAGAAATATAGGGGAGCCAAATAAGAAAGAGACATTCAGCAGGGAAGGAAGGGAGGGGAAGGGCTCAAAAGGGGGGAAAAGGGGAGCATGGGGGACTATGGTGATGGTTCCACGGGTAAACAGGTGGTGGGTAACCTATGGGGACCACACAATAATGTAAAAGATATGAATAATAAAAATAAATAAAATATTATTTAAAAAAATAAAATAAAATAAACAATATACCATCTTTGCATGACAGTAATAAAATTTTTGCTTTAAAATATTTATCATTTTACTTTTCTAGCTTTTGCACTTATCCCTAATTCCTCAGGTTATTTCTAATGAAGTAAAATTTCAAACCATTAAAATTGATGTTTATTGTTAAAAAAAAAGGTGTATTTTAACAATTAAATCAATTAGCACACTTTCAAGATTAAAATGAAAAGGACCGTGAAAAAGATATGAGAAAATGCCATGTTTTGTATAATGAGGTGGACTCTTTTTGAGATGACCATACTGAGACAGGATTAGAAAAGCAGACTGATGGAAGAGCCCCCAAAAAGGGGAGTTCAGCTCTGCTTATGCCAGCCCTAGACCAGGGTGTGAGGGTTCTCAGAGGTTGTGTCTGAAATGAGAAGTGCAGGGGTACTGGTGCCCAGTTGGGTGCTTCACAGTTCATCACGATGTGGGGCCCATGTCTCGTTTTATTTCTTTTAAAGAAAAATAAGGTTGCAATGATCAAAGACTCGCTGTATTTCTAAGGATGAACTTACTAAAAGCCAGGTATCTACTTCTACTTTTCTATTATAATATTTTTCACTGAATTACACTTATTTTACATGTTTGCAGATTCATCTTTGCAAGGCAAACAAAGGAGAATCTGAACAGCTAAGACTAAAAAGTAAAACTGAAAAACTCTATACTGCAAAAGAGACAGTAACCAAAATGAAAAGGTTTCTATTTTTAAAAAACACACAGCTGCACACTTCTATTTTCGTAAGCTTCCTTGGGATGCCATTGTTATGAAACAGTGCCATATTTTTCTATAAATCGAGGAACTCAAAGTTCAAGTTCCCTGGGAAACTTCATTTTCCAACTATCAATGAGTAAGTGCCAGTTCTGCCACAATATTGAAAAATTTGGTTTCCATTCAATGAATTTGACCCTGAAGACAAGCGAAACAGGGGAAGCCTTCCAGACCGAAAAACTCCGCGTGCTGGTGATTTGCGGTTCCAGGTAATTTTCCATGGAGATTTGGCCTTAACCACAAAGGGAAAGTTCACACCGGGACACAGCATCTCTCTGGCCCAACCCCGAAGGCATGTTTGCCTTGACCATACATTTTTTATTGTCCAGTTACGTTTTCAGTAATTCAGCTGATGGGATTTTCAGCCCTGCCCATGGGCTGTGACTCATTCCACCATCAAATTAACAGCTCTTTTGGAAAATGTTTTTTCAAGACTTGGCCAAAACTTTCCATGCCTTCATTTCATCCCTTTCTTCCCAGAGAAACTCTTTGAACGGGTCCAATGATTGCATACTTCAGACAAGCCTTTATTTCCAGCCATGGCAAAGGCCTGACCAACCTCTCGATTTCAGCTGTCCTCAGCACCGACTGCCCGATGCCCTCACCGTCTCTCCATAGCAACAGTATCTTGAGACACATAATACAGTTCGCTTTAGAGGCATATAAGGCTCGCCCTTTTGAACGATAGCCCCAAACCCCATTTCCCAAGGGGCACTCAAGTTCCCATACAATTTGGCCCCAATCTCCACCCCCTTCCTGTCCTATAGTCCCTCCGCACCTAGCTTCTCACCAGCCCTGTCACATGACCTGTGTCTTCACACCTGCCCCTTCTCAGCCTGGGATTCACCCCTCCTCCTAACTCTACCTGGTGGGCTTTTTTCCATCCTTCAATATCCAACCTTCTTATCGGTTGTTCTGTGACACCAAGCTGGAGAGACTTAGATCCCTCCTCTGTGACTCGTGACACTGTGTGAATGACTCCTTGGCAGCGGGGTCACATGGCAGGAAATCACAGATCAATACTCCTGTTTCCCACACTGAATTGTGAGCTCCTCTCAAACAGGAAATACTGTATGTGCCTTTGCTACCACCCTGCCATGCACACTGCACCCTCTCACCTTCTTCCCTCTGTCGACTGCCACCACCACCCTCACCAGTGACTGAGAGAATGATTCTGGGGGAAAACTCAGAGGTGCTTTTGTTTCACCCAAAGGCAGAGCCAGGCAGAGGATCTGGCCTTACTTGTCTGGATTATTCCTGCCCTTCCTTCATTACTCTTCTTCTGCAAGTTTTCCCTAACTTAGGTCAAAGCTGGCCATGCCTTGCCTATCAGGCCAAGTTCGATCACAGCCACCCCCAGAACCCAGAGGGCGCAAGAGACGATGATCTGCCTGCGGTTCTTCAGAGACTCGTCTACCAGGTCACAAAGTCTAATGGCTGAAACAGCAGACGGACAGGACCTGGGACATGTAACCAAAACATCAGTGACCCATGGCCAGATTAAAGCTCAGAGTCAAGAGACCAGAATAAGGATTTGGGTACAAAACAGGAGGACTCAGATCATTCAAGAAATACATCTCTTTGGGGTGATTTCTGAGAGAGGCTTGTGCTAGACATTCGTTCCCTCTGTTTTGACAGCCACCGGGAACTTTCCTTGAGCGTCATCTCAATACATCTTAGCAGTGTATGCACCAACCTCTCCCATTAGTGTGTGAGTTACTTGAGAAAAATAATTCTGTCACCTTCTCCTCATATTACCAGCACCTAATAAGGCACTGAGACCCTGAGAGAAGGGAAGGAAGTAGGATAGGAAACAGGTGAGCGAAGAAGACAGAGAGAGGAGAAGGAGAGTGGAGGGGAGAGAAAATGCTTCTCAAAGTGAGCCTGGTTAAAAAACGCTTGATTTCTGCCACCTCCCAGCCACAAACCTCTTCCAGCGAAATGTGAATTGTCCATGCATACACATTCACTATACACACACCCATACTTGCATACACATACTACACACGACATACACACATAATATTTATATGCACATATACACCACACACATACATACACATATACACTCACTGCACAGAGACACATGCACACACACACACGCACATTCACGCATATATACACATTTAGTGCATGCATGAGCTGCACATGTGTCAGATATATACACGTATGTACACACATTCATTAACCCACATACACTCTCTCACACATATACATAGATACATGCCCATTTACCACAGACATTACACACAAAAAACATGCACATATACACCTATGGCTTTACACACAGAGCACGCATACAATCACACACAAGACATACATGCATATACCTACATATATACACCTTTGCACGCTCACATACACACACACACACACACACACACGGGTTTAAACCATCATGAACACAAACTTAAGAGTCAGCTGGACAACTCCAGCTGGTTCCTCCCAATAGCCGATGTCTCATTTTTCCTCCAAAGTTCCCTCCTTTCCTAAGTTCTCAGGCTCCCTGCATCCGCGGACAACTCTGCTGAGTTTACGAGCTGGGCGGGCCCAGGCACAAAAGGCCTGCTCGGAGCGACCTGTGTCGCATCTTAAGCACGATGCTGTGTGTCCGGCTCTGTGGCCTCTCCTCCCGACCCCGAGCACATGCCCAGCTGACAGCCTGGATCTGCCCACGACGGAGAAAGCAGCCTGGAGCTTCAGGCACCTGAGCACTGCACGAAACCATGCAATTCTTATAAACATTACGGGTCTTCTGGCGCCTATGAACTGCCTCTATTTAAACTCGAAAGCCCTGACATGGGCCCGGGCCCCGTAAACTCTGTGATAGCAGCCATAATAACTCCCCTGGCAAGAAATAAGCTTCACTTCCCGCAGCCTATAAAGGACCTCGCCTGACCTTTAATATCAGTTGGAGGGGCCGAGTGCCTGGGAAAGCCCTGCCGGGGGCTGGGCGGGCGCAGGGCTGGCCCGGAGCCCACAGAACCGTGCTCCACCAGGCAGTCTGCGCCTGGGGTGGGGCCCTGCCTGCTCCCCTCTCCTCAGCCCTGGGGAGGAGATACAACTACTCACCCTGCGAGGCTGGACTCGGGCGGAAACACTGGCCTACGACAAGCCCTGACGAGCATAATACAGACCGGACCTTGAAGGACACAGACCGGTGGGGAAAACAAAGCCGAGGCCAAGAGCTGAACACATTCTGGATGTGACGATATGACAAGGGTCTGTTGCAGGGAGGGTCTCGGTTGTGTCCACCTTCCTTACACATTCATGGACCTACAGAACTTACCCAATGATTGACAGATCACGTGACCCGGACAAAGTTACTTGAGGACTGCGGTCTTGGGCCAATCACTGATAGCGTCGCCTTTTATCAAGAGTATGTCAGATAGGACAGCAGCGTCTCTGGTTGCTCAGTCAACATTTCACCTTTGCAGAAGAGGCAACGAGAGCCCTGGGGGAGAAGTGAACGGCACAGCTGGCTTCCACCCCCCAAATCCATTGGTCTTTTTCTGGGGCGGATCCAGAAAAATTCTGGAATCCTTCACTCCTATGCTTTATCAGGCTTTACTCCTGGCCTGGGCCCACTGTCTGTGTGGAATTCTGATAGTCAGGAGGGTGCTCTCACATCTTCTGAAACAACATACGTTGTTGACAGAGACAGGTGGCCACCTACGTTGATGAACCAGCCAACAGCTGGCATTTACTACTCATGGAGATTTACTACAACCTTGGACCATGCAGACTGAGTGATTGGGAACTCTTTGGAGGGTTAGTAAATAGCAACATAACTGCTTCGTTATCATGTGCAGTATCAGGGACTTAAGAGACACTTGACTACAAAACAAGAATTCTGTAGGGATGGGCAAGTTTGATTTAGCTGCAAACCATCAAGTAAGGAAACAAAGGATAGGGGGAAACATCCAGATGGCCCACAGGCTCATGAAAAAAATGTTCCTCATCATTCATCACTAGGGAAATGCAAATCAAAACCACAATGAGATAGCACCTCAGACCTGTGAGCATGGTCAATATCAAAAAGACCAGAAACAAGTGTTGACAGGGCATGAAGTAAAAAGAACCCTTGTACACTGTTGGTGGGAATGTAGCCCGACCAGTCCCCATGGAAAATCGTATGGAGGTTTCTCAAAATATTAAAAATAGATCCACCATACAATCCAGTAATTCCACTCCTAGGTATCTACCAAAAGATTTGCCAAAACACCGATTCAAAGGAAACCTGCACTCCTGTGTTCACTGAAGCACTGTTTACAGCAAGCAAGTTGTGGAAATAACACAAGTACCCAACAACAGATGAGTATATTGCACAATGGAATATTACTCAGCTATAAAAATGATAAAATATTGCCATTTGCAACAACCTGGAAGGAACTAAAGGGGATTATTTTAAGTGAAATAAGCCAGAAGGAGAAAGACAAATCCCAGATGGTTTTACTCATATGTGGAATATAAAGAAATAAAACAACAGAAAACATAATACTAAACCAAGGCAAAACCTTGAAATCTGACTGTAGAATTGAGAGGAGGGAGGGGAGGGAGCTGGGCGCAGAGGGGAGGGACCTGGTCGGCCATGGTAAAGGCTGAGGGGTGCCTTGTGAGTGGGCGTGGTGTGGTGACATATATCTGAAGAGGTGAAACCTATGTGTCTGAATCATATATAGTGTAAACCAATGTTATCTCAATGAAAAATCATAACACACACACAAAAAAAAAAAAACCAGAGAAATTATCCTAGATAATCTGGATGGTCCTCATTGAATCAGTTGAAGGCCTATAGAGCAGAGCTGAGGAGGAAGAAATGGTGCCGTGGCCAGCAGCATCAGCTCCTGCTGAGCGCTCCAGCCCGGCCATCCTGAGGTCCTGACCAACGAATGTTAAGTGTACAAGGATGCTCGTGCGTGATCATTTGTTACACAGCGATGGGTGACTAATACGCCCTTGCAATGCACACTCCGCAAGACAGAGGGCGCTAAACAGAACGGTTCAGGCTCTTCCTTTAATGTCCCAGGAAGCAATAAAGCACATTCATGGAGTGCATATTAGGGGTTGATGCTTTCATGTACTATTCGTTCAATTACACAGTTTACAGGTGAGAAAAATGGAGGGTTAAGCAGCATATTCAAGACGATGAAGCTGGGAAAGGACTAAGTCAGAAGTGGGGCCCGGATGGTCTGGTTTCTCCCTGCAGCCCCTCGCTGCCACAAAGCCAAAGTGTCCTCGTATAGAATCAGGGAGATGCCAAAACCGAACAGATGGGGGCAGATGGGCCCTAAGACCTATGAGAAGGGGAGGCTCTGCGAGATGAGGGAAGGAGAAAATCAGCATGTTTCTGTCCAACATCTGGCTCAATTGAGTTTTATTGATCTCTCCTTAGAAAAAAATTGGAGCGCAGCGAAAATCAGCTTGTTTACTATAATCCCCAGACTCTGGACTTTGTGAGAGCTGTTTCAAAATCAAAGGTAAAATGGTGGAATAGGAGCCTCTGGGCTCCTTGTCACAGGAATACCCCATTGGGCAGCTGCCCCAAAGAGACCTCCCTAACACAGAAACACCCGTGTTCACCCTGCCCCAACTCAGCTGAAATGTTGTCTTGCAGCAAGAGTGTGCACGACTCTTACCCCACTCTGGAGAAACTTAACCCTCCTGGAAGTAGCCCCTAATCTCACAAAGCCCCCACATACCAGAAGCTGCATTGGCTTTAAAACCAAAAAGGCAGAAGGGAAGAGCACACAGAACCCTCACGAGAGGTTGAAATGTTACAGGCGCGCTCGCAGAGCAGAGACCTCTGACAAATTGAGCGTGAGTCTGTACGAGAGAGAAGAGCCAAGAGTCACCCTCTTCCGCCCCTCGGAAGGATGAATCTTCCAGCAGGAGACAAAAGCATCCCTCCATCAAGATCAAAGCTCAGGGAAGTGAGGAGGAACGCAAGAAGACCAGAGATCCCGCTGGCATGCAAGAATGTCTGTTTTATGTAACATACATGGTCTGTGTTCTAGAAAGCACATTGCATAGCAAACCCACTTAATAGTCCTCATAAAATAAAGACTTCCTTTGCATTAAGAATACAAAATGATGGATATGCTCTTGGCGTGGAATGTATAAAGCCAAGGTTAAAAGTTCCACCATGTTTTCAGCTCACGGAAAATAACTTTTGATCCATCAGTGCAGAGACCAGATTTTCCTTGGAAGAACTGAACGTAGAGACAGAGTATTTGTGATTCTTCAGCTGCCACGGGCTGCTGAGTTAAGGTACTTACTGCATCAGGGCGTGTCCAGTCATGTGAAGTCAACGCAGGTTCCAAAAGCTGATGCAGGAGATAATCACTGCACTAGAGAGCCGTAACGGTTTGCAGAGCTCCATGATATGTGTTCTTAGAAGACTCTGCCTGAACAGCACATGACTCAAGACTCCCTCTGCACTGCTTGCTACTTGGTGCCGATAGTCGTTAACGGAACACTCTCCGGCACTGCTGTGCTTACGGGAAAAGAACAAAGGCCAGAGAAACCAACGTCTCACTTCTAAGCAAAGAAACACCCAAAGGAAAATGAACATATCAAAGGGCTGTGCGCCCCGCGATGCGCTTCCCAGCCAAATGCAGACATGTGCAAAGGGCTGTGCAGCCTCATCTGAGTAACATCCCATTCCTCAGTGTCTGCAGAATTTGCAAAGGCTGAACAAGGACCAAAATAAGGAGCATCAGAGCCAAAACATTAGGCACTGGACGAGGACAGGAATGCAACGGCACGACTCATAAGCCTGATCCACCCCTTTTCGTACCCATCTATAGAATGGGATCCACACGCTGCGTCAGTAACAGCAGTTCTGGATTCAACTAATCATCTGCTTCTTTCAAGCATTTTAATGTACAAGGCACCGAGGACACAGGAGAATGTGGCTCCTGGTCAAGGAAGGGAGATGAAACGTGTACCTGGAATATTCCATTCTGCGAGAGTGGTGAGTCTCATATCAAATTAACAAGCAGAGGAAATGTGGTCATTGGCACCCCAAAATTCACTACCCAACATGTACCACCTCCCCAAAAGCATAAGGCATGCTTTTCAGCCCCAGTCCCGGTGTCAGCTCTCTCTCTCACTTTTATTTACTACTTGCCCAATATTCCCCTCACTCAAGCTATGCCTCTAGCAATACTGTCTAGTCTCTGGAAATCCACACAAAGACAACCATAAATCAAAGGGCATGGGAGGCCTCAGAAACCTCCATAGATGTGCACCTCACTAATAAATGCCGGGGATGTGCACATTTTTTTTTTAAAGATTTATTTTTCATTGGGCCTCCCTGGTGTATGTATAAATAAATAAAAATAAATCTTTTTTTAAGATTTATTTATTTATACATACAAGCTGGGGTACAAGCCAGAGCTGTGGGGCGGCGAGAGGGTTCACCAGAGACAGAGCGGGGAGCAGAACAGGCACATCAGAAATACACTGCTGAGGGGAGCAGCGGGCGAGGCAAGAGAGGTCTGCCGCGCCATGTGGGAATCTCCCCGGCCGGGTGTCGAACTCACATCGCCGCTGCCGACAGCTCCACAGCGCAGCGCTTAACTGCTGCGCCACCGGGGAGGCCCAAAGTGCACATTTTTAACACTAGACAACTTAAAGGATGTTTACTGTGGTGGTGATGACTATGACAATGATGATTTTAGTGCAAAATATTCCTAGATGTATGGACATGGAATGAAATTTCCACAAACCTCTCTCAACAAAGATCTAACAGTGGTTCCAGGCGACAATAAAATGATCTAGATACGGGGGGCTCTGGAACCCATCGCTCTTCCTGCCTGTCTGGCTGGGATCAGCCTCTGCTCTCAGTAACCTAAGTCACCTGGCAAACGCACACCTGGACGGTGCTGCATCCCACGCCCAGCCCCCAGGCTCTGGCCCACCTGTTCTGAGATGAGAACCTGCAGCATCTCGCCCTGGGCAAGACGAACTCAGAGAACAGACACAAGTGCCCCCGCCGCTCTGGGGAGTCAGCTCGCGCTGGCCCCGAGTCTCACAGCTCATCCTCCTCACGCTGCCTCTGTTCACTACTCACCCTCAGAGCCCAGTGCAAAGGCCACACCCTCCCCAACCCCTCCCAGGGCCTGCTGCCTCCTCCCGAGGCTGCTCGGAGCCTCCAGCACTGCGTTCTCCTGAGCTGTGCTCCTGGGGCCGCCTCCTAAGGCAGAGACCATGCAGAGCCCATGTGAGTCTCTCCCAGGAGCCCTCTTCAGAAACGAACGTGGTGGCTGGAACTTGCTCTGTGAACACTGATCAAATCCCCCCTCCCCGCCCCGCCCCGCCCGGCCCCGCTCCCTGACCCCCGGTCAATTTTCCTCTCCTTTCTTATAACTACTTGGAGGCCAGAAAGCAACCCCAGCTCTTGAGGGCGGAACCAGCAAGCATCAGGGCATGAGCAGGAGCGCGCCCTCTTCGGCAGAGGCTGGGAGCAGAGGCGACCAGAGCCCATCTCTGTTGGCCCCGGAGAAGGGCTCAGCAGAGGGTGACACCAAATGGATCTCACTTTCCATCCCGATTCCACAGCTCAGAATCTGTGGGACACCTTGGAAGTCCCTGGCCCTCTTTCATTCTGTTTTATCGTCCGGAAAACCAGGACGGAGAACATCCCACCCCCAAGAACTTGGGGAGGGGCCAGGCAAGTCCACAGATGACACAAGGCCCCGGGGCACTGCAGCCACTCGAAAGACAAGGTTCCTGCCCTGTCCAGGGGGGCAACAAGCCCAAGCCCCACCTGCCGGAGAGAGGGGAAAATAAATGAAAGGGGAATTGAGCTATGTGGGAAAGAAGCAGCACCCTCTCCTGCTCCTGGCAGTAGAGTGAATAATTCATGTTCGCACCCAAAGCAATTTAATGTCCAAGTTCCAGACACCCAGAAGTGGGAATTTATATTTATATTAACTTTTTCGTATGCTTGGGATTCATAATTCTAAAATGACATAAGATTGAAGGAAGGATGAAAAGCCTACTATTTCTTAAAAGTCAAGTTTTGAATGTTTTTCCTAAAAGAGCATGCATGTGCCTCTTTTTTATATATGTATGACTTGAAACCATCTGCTCTATTGAAAAAAAAAAAGACATGACGAAAAAAGGCCCAATCATAATCGGCAGTAAGAAAAATTGCATTCCTCCAGCCCTTTGCTCAGGCATCGAGCCATCAAAATGTTATGCCATAAAATTTAATTTTTGAGTTTTGAATGATTTACAGTGGAGCAGAACTTATAAATCAGAACAGTAACCATTGCTATGAATAGAGATGTATGTTTTTCCAAAATGTCCAAATGAAATACTTCGAAACATACTAGCGACCTGCCCAGTTCTCCAAAGGCCCGCATAATTGGAGTTAATCGTTCTTTTTTGGACAGAAGGAAATTTACGAACACCTAAGCACCTCCCCCTCCTGAGATGAAGTGAGCAAATAGTCATCCTCTCTTCTTAGGAAAGCAGTTAATCACGGCGTTATATCATTCCATCGTGGCTTGCTTTCTAGCCTCATTTATGAAGTGTCCAAGCTCTTTACAGTGTCTTAGAACATGCCTTTGATCGGTCGCAACACTTACAACAGCGCACGGAGAGCATCGCAGCAGGAGAGCCTCGAATGCGCATGCTCCTGAACCAAGCGTCTCCTTCCCTCCCCACCCAAAGTCCCGTCCAGCAGCGCGACTTCTAGAGTTTGCCACATCTGCCCGTGCTGTTCTGCACCCTCTCCCTCTCCACCTGATCACTGCTACAGGCTCGGCTCCCCGCCTGCCCACAGGGAGAGCCAAGGCGTGAGCTGCCGATCATGTGAGTTGCACCCTTCTTAAAATCCCCCAATGCCATCCCCTCGCATCAAAGCCAACCTCCTCACTGGGCTTATGGGACCTGGCGGTGCCCCCTGACGGCCCTCACCCTGCCTGCCCTTCAGGCTTCTTCCTAGTCTGCAAAATGTCACTTTGTCCATACCCCAGGATCCCCAATTAGTTAAAAAAAAAAGTTTAGATGGACAGATAGAGATGGTTGTAGGAACTGCACCAAAAATGCAGAAAGAAAAGGCACCAATACTGGACTAGACTTGACCTCTGATGGTGGGGTTTTAGGTAACTTCATATTCTTCTCTTTACTTGGATGCATATCATAAAATTTTGGAAATGCACACATTGTAGTCGAAAAGGGGAAAGCTGCAGACATGTTCCGCAGAAGCAGAGGGTGGAACTGGGTACGCTGGTACCGAATCAGCAGGTGCCGCGGTGTGGGGACAACAGGAGTCTTCATTCTAATTTGCATCATCCCAGCCGGCTTTCCCAGGGACAGACCGACCAAAGCATTTGTGGGACAGCTGATAGCTGTCCCCCGAATTGTGCACAAAGAACATGGAGCCTTCAGGACCCGGAGAGGAGGAGCAGTTGCTGAAAACAGCAGACAGAAGCAGAGAGGGTGCCTGAAATTACATGGGCCATGAAGTTTGTAAAATGAATAAATCCTTAAAAGCTGTGATCTCCCCAACGAGGCTGGAGGCCCTTGGAGGCAGGAATGTCTCTGTCCTCCTTACTTGGTCCACAGTATTTGCTGAGAACCTCTTCCAGGCAAGCACTATTCTGAGTGTGGATGGCCCAGCAGGGAAGGAGAGAGAGACTCACGCCCTGGCTTCCTAGACTGCATTCCAGCAGGCAGAGAAAGCAAGTCAACAAATGCCAAGTAATAGTAGAGAGTAATAAATGATACTGGAGATTCAAATGGAAGAATGCAATGGAGAAAGATGGGTTGCCTTCTTTAATGCGAGGCCAAGAATCACATCTAGGAGTGCACACCAGAGCTGAGACAGGAAGGCAGCAGGCCAGGGCAGTGCTTTCCAGCCAGCAGGGTAGCTGGGCCAAAGTTCTGAGTCACGGATGACTTGGAGTGTGAGAAGAACAGAAGTAAAGCCAATGTGACCAGAGCTGAGGGAGGGGAGGAATGGTAATGATAGAAAATGAGGTCAGAGATAGATGGGGTCAGATTAGGAAAGGTCTTACCGATCGTGGTGAAGGACTTAACTCTTTTCTAAATGCAGTAAAAAGCCACTGAGGGAGCTGAAACAGCGAAGCAAAGTGATCTGAATTGACTTTCACAAAACTCCACCCAGCAGGTGTGTGGGGAACGGACTAATGGCCAGTTAAGAGGCTAATGCTGAGATGATGCGGTCTCGGGATGAGATGCAGCCACAGAGAGATCGAGGAGCGGCGTCCCAGCTGGGTGCGGTGGCAACACCTCCGGTGACACTGAGAGTACGGAAAAATGATCAGGGATGACTCCTCGGTTTGGACTGTCCCAGGTGTGTCCCAGCACCTTCGCAGGTCAGGTCCCTGTGAGCACTTGGTGACCGAGTGGATGGATGCACGAATAAGTAGAAGGATTGCAAATCTGAGGAATGGGGAGGGCAGCTGCTGTCATCTTCCCCGATTCCAGAGGCCCCAGCAGGCACTGTGTGGGGTCACCATGAAGACCACAGTGAGGACAGGTGAGGACGGAACCTCAGAGTAGGTGGAGTTCAGAGATGCTATGGCCAGGGATACCTGCACTTAACACTTTGTGTGCCGGTGCCCTTTAAATTTCCCAGCCCTTGGGGCCGGCCATTTTCTGTGCCACCGCATGAATGGTAGAAGCATTCAATAAAACACACATAACTCCTGAACTACTGGATATTAAAAAAAAACTGTAATATCTCTCATGAAACACCTTACACTTTCACCAAAACAATGTGCAAAGCTTCTAGACTGAGGACAATCCAAGAAATAGCTCCTAATAGTTCCAAATAATCCACCGTGGTGTGAAAAACCAGAGACTAGATGAACACGTATGAATACGTGAGCGGCCACCTGATACTGGTGACAAAAACACATACTAATACGTGAGCGGACCACAAAGTGTTAAGACGTTGTGATTCCCTCACTCTCACTTCCTTGTGTCATGGTGCTGTCAGCCTCTTGAGCTTGTTTCTATATCTATAAAATGAAAATAATTGTATCACCCTTGTAGTCCTACCTAGCCGTGGCTTGTGTAGCTAGGGGTGAGTTTCAGTTTCCTCACCTGTCAGATGCGACAAATAACCACCACTACGTCTCTCACAAGATGGTCTGGAGGCCAAGAAAACCCTTATGATCCAGCAATACCATTTCAACGTATTTATCCAAAGAATATGAAAACACTAATACAAAAAGACTTAGGTGCCGCTGTGCTCACAGAAGCATTGTATACAACGACCAACAATGGAACTAACCTAAGTCCCCATCAATAGCAACAAGACAAGAAATTCTGGAATGCATACTCTATGGAATACTACTCAGCTGTGAAAAAGATAAAATCATGGCTTTGAGGACAAAATGGATGGGTCACTAGTGATGATGCTAAGAGAAATGAGTCAGAAAGTAAAAGACAGACGTGGACTATAAACAACCAAAGAAAACAAACTGGCAAAACAAAAAATATCAGTCTTAGACACTAAAAAATGTGGTGGTTACGAGAGGGAGGAAGGGAGGGAGGGAGGAGAGAGGAAACACAGGTGACGTCTTGTTGCCCTGGGGCTCGGGTAGAGAGTGGGTGAGGCATGTGCCCATATGGAAGGGTGAAGTTGTGCTCTCCAAATTGGGTAAACAATTGGCAAATCAATAAATTTTTTTAAAAAGAAACCAGATTAGTTTAAGCGTGTCCCATCACCCTCAGGAAGGCAGATGGAGGCACAGCTTCCCCACGGACATCTAAGGTAGCAAAGCCAGGTAAGGGGGCAGGATCCCTAGACCAAATCATCAGAATCCCCACAGGCCTGGGGGCACACGCTCCTGTTCACCAAGCCCCCTGCAGCCACATTATTCCCATCGGGCATACAACAGGGGCCCCACACCTCTCTGTCAGGATGTAAAGAGAAAGGGTGGTGAAAGCCCAGAAAGGAGAGATTTGGGGACTCTGCGCCGTCTCCAGGTCTCCTGGAGGACCCTCCAGGCTTAGTCGAGGAGGACGGGTTGGATAAACATAGAGGCGACTGGCTGGATAAATGTAGTTAGAGGCGCAGCACCCAAAGCTTTCTGGCTGGCAGGTGGGCCTGCTCCACACATCCCCACCTGAGGCCCACCAGTTGGGGAAAGGAGGCCCCAGGAAGCACCCCAGTCCTGGGGTCAGACATAAACCCCTCCAGGGCTCCCACTGCTAAGCCCAGGCAGTTCCAGTCACTTTCCCCTCATCCTCTTACCCCGCAGCTGGGGAATGGTCTGCCCAGGCAGCTCTGCTTTTCCCTCTAGACTTGATTTACTCCACTCCCTCCGCCCAGACGTTGGGCAGCTCGCCCCCTCAGCGCCCACTGCAGACCCCTGCAGAAAACTCACCCCGAGGCCTCCCCAGCAGAGCCAGAAAGTGCCCACTCCGGCAGCTGGGCTGGAAAAGCAGCCTCCCAGCCGCACCCTTGGCACTGCCAAGGCCCAGGCCCACTTTGGGGTGCAGCAGGGAAAGGCTGGGCAAAGGGAGCTGGCATTTTTACCCCATATTTGAGTTAGCTGTTTTATCTGGCCGTGGACCTGCGCCGAGACAAGGGGGGCGCGCAGGGTTTTCTGCAGGCACAACCCAGACAGACACTGAAGCGGGCCCGAGTGACGTCGCCGACGTGCCGGGAAAAAACGTTCAAGGCATTTTATAAATTTTGCGCCAAAAAAAAAAATGCCTTGTCCAAGTGGGCCTCACAGCTTTCCGAGCTCCAAGCCTCCATTTTCCCTTGGTTTTCCTCAAGGCTTAGGGACTGAAGAAACCGACGCACACGTGTCCCAGAGGGTTACAGGAACACCCCGTGTCACTTCCCACAAACGAGCCACAAAAATCACAGGCCCTGGAGCTGCCCCCCTCAAGGGCGCCTCCCCGCTGGAGCGGGCCCCTCTCAAAGGCGCTTCCTCCCCCTCCGCCGCCATTACCTTAATTGACGGCACCACCTGTGGCTTCTGGTTCTAGGGCTCCTGCTCGACTCAGGCTTCTTTGGGGGACTCCACTGTTAAAGCTGAGTGGTCTTCCTGAGGCATCTCCCTGCCTCCAAAGGGCGTGCGCCCCCAAACTCCGCGGGGCGGCCGCGCCCCGTCTGGTCTCGCCACGCGACGGAGGGCGAGGCCCTGGGGCCCCCCACAACCCTCTCCCGGGCTCTGTCCCTTCCTTGGGGAAGGCTCCTCTTCCTCTGCCCTTCAAGCTCAGTTCTACCCTCCCAAATCCTCCACGACCCCTCGGGGTCTCCCGCCCCCCTCTTCCCCGAGCACTTCCCTCTTCCTTCCCACCCACTTCCGGGCGGCTGAGGCCCTCGGCTCCGCCCCGCCGAGCCCTGCGCTCGACCCCTGACCGTGGGCGCAGCTAGGCAAGGCCAACCCCTTGAGGCTCAGTTTCCTCTGCTGTAAAATACAAGTGAAAAAGTGTTTTTCTGGCAGTGTTGTGTGAAAATTAAACGTAGTTATGTGCATGACGCTCTTAACCCAGAACTGGCACTTTCTTTTTTTTTTTTACATACAAGCTGGGGTACAAGCCAGAGGCATGGGGCGGCGAGAGGGTTCACCAGAGACAGAGTGGGGAGCAGAACAGGCAGATCAGAAATACACTGCTGAGGGGAGCAGCGGGCGAGGCAGGAGAGGTCTGCTGCACCATGTGGAAATCTCCCTGGCCGGGGATCGAACTCGCTGCCGACAGCTCCACAGCGCAGCGCTCAACCGCTGCGCCACCAGGGAGACCCAGAACTGGCACTTTCTAAGGTTCAGCGCAAGCTGCTGGTTTGTTTACTGCCTTGTTGTAGAGATACTGGTGTTCTAGAGAATCTTTTCTTCTGCATCCCAAACTTCGGATATCGGGATGGAAAAACAGCCCTCCTCTGAATCTCTCACCGTGGTAGCTAGAAATACCGACCCCCTATGAGTGCCAAGTACTGTCCTGAGGCTTTATGTGTGCGATGTCAGTTTCAAATGCCACCCCACAGGCTCTAGCACGTGACTAGGCGGGAGAATAAGAAGCTAGTGTGCCTGCGAAAGCTTTTTGTGGATGTGATTAACATCTGTAGTCAGTAACTTATGTGTAGGAAAGAATCTTAGATAACCCCGGGTGGGGCCTGACTCAGCTGAAAGCTCTCAAGGCAAAAATGAGATTCCCCAGAAGAAATTTCAGCTGTTGATGGCAGTGTCAGTCAGCTTCTGCCTGCAGTTTCCAGCATGTTCTCTCTGATGGTCTGCCATACAGAGATTCTAGACCCAACTAGCCAGGTCTACAAAGGGATAAGCCAATTCTTTGCAATCTACAGCTATACCAATATAACTATGTCTGTATCTATTTCTGTATCTACAACTATCTCTATAACTACACCTGTATCTAAATGTAGCTGTCTTCTGTTTGTGTGTACACACACACACACACAAACGCACACACACACACACCCTACTGGTTATTTCTTTTGCTAGAACCCTGACTGACAAAATGTCAGTAGATTCTAATTTTAGTATCACTACCAGTACCCACTGGTTAATTGTATGTGTTAGTGGGCTGAGTCACTTGCTACTTTGTCAAACATTATTCTGGATGTTTCTATGAAGGTGTTTTTAGATGAGATTTGCCTTTACATAGGCGAACTTTGAGTAGATTTACTTACTTACTGCTCATAAGTAAGTAACTGAAAGCCCAACTTGAACAAAGACCCACCTCCCCTGAGAGAGAGAGAATTCTACTTTGAACTTGAACTTCAGCATCAGTCCAACCCTAAGACTCTATCCTGCTGGTTCATCCTACAGATTTTGAACTTGCCAGTCTCTACAGTCACATGAGCCCATTGCTTCAAATAATTTTCTCTTAGAGGCAACTCTGTTGGTTCTACATCTCTGGAGAACCCTGGTGACCCCCCCCCCCCATATTAGAACGCATATACTGCTAGAATTGCTGTCACCACTGATGTCAGTATTGGTAGCAGTATCAGCATTGCTATTGGTTTAGTATTAATATCAGCATTATTAGGGTAAGGACAGGCTTAGGATTTTCATCCTATTTGATTCCTGAAGCAAGTTAGCAACCAAGGGAGGTGACTTTGCAACCTGAATTCTCACCCCAATCTGTGAGGTGCAAATGCCAGGTCCTCCCACCACCCCAAGCTGTCGCCAAATTCCAGGGCCTCACACCTGAAAAGCATTTGACAAATATTTATCCTGCCAAAGCAAAGCAAGCTGGAAGATGTGCAAAATCCAATTTCCTGGTGGTATGGAACACTTAAGAAGGCAGACACTTCAGGGACTTTATTTCAAACTTTGAGTATTTTCATAAGTCCCAAGAAAGTCCATTAAAATAGTTTCCACTGAAGCAAAGAAAAGCCCATGAAGCCAGAACACGCCATAGACAAGAATCATCGCCTGTGTGCTGTAGGTCAAGTTTTGAAAGAATTAATGTTCTAGGCAGGAGACATCTGAATTATGCACATTATAGATGGGCTTCCCAGTAGGTGGACAATCGTGACCTGCCTGAAGCATGACTGTTTTCACCCATCAGTCATAAGTAGCCCCGGGAGAACTTGCCTGTGCTAACAGGGACAGAGACGCCCCGTTCATCTTAAGTCCCATTTTCTCAGTTTGGGGTCTTTTGAGTTAGAGACTTCCCCTTTGTGTCAACAAGACTTGGGAGAATGTTTAATTTATTATACACCATCTGAGGACTCAGGAGAACACAGGGGGATGATTTTTTGTTCATAGAATAACTATGTTCCAACTATCAAATTAAATTGAAAATGCAACGTAAAGACAAACTGTGTCGTGAAGGACGTCTGTACTGGGCATTGGCAAATACATCTCTTCTCCCAGGTGGAAGGAAGGTGAGGAAGAAGCACAAAATAGCTCAGAAGCACATTTTACACACCAGGCCCTCAAGAGCGCTTCTTGCCATTCATGCAGTTCCCTTCTCCAAGCACAAAACGGGCCAGGTTACTATGGCCCTGCCCTCCCCCCTCCACCAAGAATCCAGCCCATCCTGCCCCACCTTGCTGAGCATCGCTGCAGAATCAGGCCGTAGCTGTCAGCCCCAGCTGCCTTCAAAATTCATCTGAAATTAGAGTTGCAAATGTGGTAAATAAAAATGCAAACTGGCCAGTTAAATGCCAATTCAAAAACCAATGATTGATATTGTAGAATCCATATGTCCATGATTATTTGCAACTTACTCCTGTTTCAAATGATTCATTATGTAAAATGCAAACTCAACTGGACTTTCTCTGTTTTATCTGGCAGCACTACCTGAAGTCCTTTTCATTCGCACAACCCGCCCCCAGAAATTCTACCTCGTTGCTAGAAGATAGTATGTACGTGCATGCACTGTCTGGCCTTCTCTTCCTGACCTCTCCCTCCTGCCGCTTCACCCTCGTCCCTACTTAGAGCACCGGTTAACGTCACACCCTCTGTGGACAGCATGTTTATTGAGATGATTGCATTTTTGTGGCTGCTGCCATGGAATGTTCAGGAAGCACGGGGGCTACTTTGCTCATTGGTTCTTTTCTCTGTCCTTCCAGATTGGGCTGAGTCTTTGTGCCCCTTGACGTCAGTGCCCACACCCATTAAGATGGTGCTTGTAGGTGCTGAGGTTTTTCTGGCCTGGGAAAGTCTTTGCTTCAGCATCTACGGCTAGTTTCCCCGATGGAGGGGGAGGAGGGAGAGGAGCACATCTGAGGAGGGGATCGTGCTTCAACTGTGGAACAGAGGAGGGAGGTGCCCAGTCCTGGAAATAAACTACTATTAAGTCAGCCCCCAAAGTAGTGTTCCCGCTCAGTGCTTTCTGCTACGTCCCCCATCCCCCTTTCAATGAAAATCAGGTCTCAGTTCCTCAGTTTAGATTCCTCTCGTGACTCCCACTTGCCTCCCAACAAAAGGACTTTAGCTGCCCCAATGCCTTTATCTCACCTGCATGCCAGGCTCCTGGACATGACCAGCTGACACCCAGCATGGAGTGTGTGTGTGTGTGTGTGTGTGTGTGTGTGTGTGTGTATTAAAAACAGAATACTGCATATCTATCTGTATCTATATCTATCTATCTATATATCTATATAACAGAATACTGCATATCTATCTATATGTATCTATATAAAACAGAATACTGCATATCTATCTATATCTATCTATATATATATAAAGCAGAATACTGCTTAACTATAAAAGAAAAAAGGTAAACTTGCCATTTGCAACAACATGGATGCACTGGAGAGGATAATGCTCAATGTAATAGTCAGACGAGAAAAGCAAATATCAGATGATTTCATTCATATATGGAATATAAAAATCAAAATGAAGAAATAGACATAAAAAACCAAGAAAGGAAAAAAAACCCTTGAAAATCTGAGTGCAGAACTGAAATGATCAGAAAGGGGTTGGGGGGAGCAGAGGGACAATGGTGGGGACTATTGAGACGTTGCTAGGGGGCTGATGTAGTGACACCAGTTCAGTGTGACCCCCAACTGCTCTGCATCTAGGTTGTATTCCTCCCATTTTGCGGATGCGGAAATGGAGGCATAGAAAGACACAGTGAGAGGTGCCAGTCCTAGCAGACAGCAGCCCCAAGCTCGCAGACCGGCACAAAGGCAATGTCCTTCCCGTTCTTTCCACAACACCCCACTACCATGGCCGGCCCTGCTTTCCATTTAAAATGAGTTGGCATTTTCTGGGTGCAGAGATCAATGTTTGCTTTCTACGATCGCATGAAACGGAGTATCAGATGCTGGCAGGGCACGTAATGGGAACTTAGTGCTGCATAGCTCCACGGGCTATGGAGTAGGCTATGGCAAGAGTAGCTCTACTACTCTCCCCATTTTACAGATGAGGAAAGTGGCTCAGAGAGAAGTGAGGTCTATCCACAGCCAGGAGCCCATTCTGGGCTCAGACCCATTCTGACCAAACCAAAACAGGAGAGGGAATACCTACCAAAATCGGTTTAACCCAAGAGTAAGTGTAGCAAACAGACTGATTCAGCTTTCTGGGGCCGTCTTTGTCTTCTGTGAGTAGATGGAGAAAGGACTCGGCAGAGCCGCGGGGAGATAAGAGGCCTCTGGTATCGCTGGGGAAGGCTGTGCTTATTTTTAAAGACCCCGCGGGGACTCAGACATGTGCAAGGCAGCCCAACCCAAGCCTCACGTTTCATGGAGGTGATTCCTTATGAACCATAAAACAGCTTTCACCAGCCCCTAGTGTTAGTTGGAGAAATACATATCAGAAAATGATTATATATTCTCTTTTCAAATGACCCCAATAAGCAGCCTGTTCTTTTTCTTGGTTGGGCAGCTTGTTCAGTTATGTCTGGAGTTCCTGCCAGTCGGGACCCCCTTTGTGCAAAGCTTTGCCCAGGGTTAGCTTTCAGCTAGAACATAAGAAGCATCCGCTCTGTTTTAGGAGTCTCATTTAAACTCTCACTCCAGCGTGTTAAGTTTGTCATATTTATTTGTGAAACATTTTCTGGCACCTTGTTACAATTACTCTACACCCCCAATTACAACCTGAGTCCTCAGAGAAAATTGAATCACTTGGTCCAAGCCGCCTGTGACACAGCCCCCCTTTCATTTAAAAAGCTCCATTTCTCCAGGCTGCGTGATGCCAAGTTCTAAAACAAAACTCCCAATTAGGGCAAATCCTCAGCCAAAGGAAGACAGGATGGAGAAAGAGAAATACTGGGTTATTAAGCTCTAGCTCATACACGGCTGGAAGTACTCTTATATTCCAACCTGCAAGCAGGCCTTGATGTCCGGGTTTCATATCAGCAAAGCGAGGCAAGAATATGAGGGAGCCCACGAGTGCGCCACCGAAAGCAGCCGTCTCCCCGCGCTCCACAAGGCAGCTCGGAGAAGGACCAAGCCGTGTCTGAGCAGGGAGAAGTAGTCTGTGCAGTACGAGGGTCAACCCCTAACACCTCCCCAATAGCAGAGGCCAGAGAGGTCACCTCTAAAGAGAAGAGGCAAGCCATTCCCACATTGGAAACGAAGGACTGGATCACATCTCAGCCCCCTTCTTGACACAAGGTGAAACTGAGGCCTGCCAAGGTGGAGTGCCAGGATCCAGCCATCTTGGCTAATGACAGACAGGCCTGAATCCATGTCCTCTTAGGGTTCGCGTGATCCCCTTTAGGAAAGAGCTCCAGGTTGGGGTTAGCCCAGCTGCGATGGGCTCCTGGCTGTGGACAGACCCCACTTCTCTCCGAGCCACTTTCCTCATCTGTAAAATGGGGAGAGTAGTATTGACCCCCGTGGAGCTGTACAGCACAAAGTTCGCATTACGTGCCCTGCCAGCTTCTGATATTCTGTTTCATGCGATCGTAGAAAGCAGACATTGATCTCTGCACCCAGGTCCTGGCAGTGAACTCTCAAAGCCCTTGTGAATTCTCAGTTGGTGAGCGTGTGACAGCGTCGTTCGTTCTAATAGTTAGTCTTCGACTCTGGTTCCTGACACAAGACTCCTGAGTCCCTTAGGAGCTTCTAGGGGGCAGGAGAGGCTTCTCCAGTGGGGCAGCTCTGGGTGGGCTCCTGGACAGGGACTGTTCACCAGGAAGCCATGATTAGCAGCTTGGAATTTTCTACCTCAGTCCACATTCACCTGAGGAGAGAGAGGGATGGGAAATGGAGGGGGTCACATCTATGTGATGCGCCTCCATGAAAATCGTAGATGCAGGTTCTGAGAGCTCCTCCCTGGGGCACACGGGGGGCGGGGAGACTGGAGGGTGGTGCACCCAAGAAAGCAGAGAAGCTCGGAACCCCTTCCATGCGTCCTCCCACTTCAAAATTGGTTCAGTAGACAAAAGGATAATCCAGAAATTAAATCTCCTAGTTTGCACATTAAGAAACTGGGCCAGGCCATCATTACGTAGATGACCCAAAGATGTTCAGATGTAATCAGAAGAATATAACCCAATCACTGTCATCGCCCGTTAATCACAGTTTGAAGCAATATTCCAGGTAAGGAGAGGGGAAAGGTCCTGTAGAATCTGCGCTGCACGGTCTTCATCTAGTGACCTGTGTCATTAAGTGGGAGCTTAAAAAATCACGGGGCTCTTTTCCTCCATAACAGCATGGCAAGCATATCCATTGTAAAAGCGAGTCCCCCAGAGCTTCTCATCTTACCAGCAGCTTTCTAGCAGATCTCCCTCTTTGCGCCATCCAGAACGCCTTGGTCAGCCTCCCACCAGAAAAAGCAAGCAGGGAGAGAAAGCGCAGGAAAATGCGAGGCCGTGATGTGGAAATTCAAGCTGCTCACAGAGCTTGCTAAGTGAGTGATCACAGCGCGGCCACGCCGCCCAGCCCGCGCGGCTCCAGCCCAGGCATGGAGGTGCGGGCCATTCACCCCGCCACCCCAGTCACCCCGGCTTCGCGTTCTCAGCGACATTCCGTCTCCCCAAAATGAAGTGCTCGCTCTCAGGGGAGCCTCTGGCTCTGCCCTGCATGTAACTAGATACATGCAGATTTCAGTTCCCGGCCCAACACTTTATACTTTAACCATGAGAAGCTGAAATTTGTAAAAAATGAATTTTAAAATGGATTATTTTTTAAAGAAAAAACTCAGAGAAAAAGGTCCTTGATGAAGGCGCAAGAAAAGACTCCTTGACTCTTTTCTTCGCCTCAGCACAGAGGCTGGAGACTCTGCCGGCCTGAGCTGGCTTCCCCAAGCAGCCCAGCCAGCGCGGGGAGACCCACGCAGCCGCCGAGCGCCCACCTCCGTTCGGCCGGGTCAGGCTTTCAAGTCCCTCTAATCCGCTCTTGGGGCAAAGGACGGAGGATTCATATGCCCCCATTTTACTGAGGAAACAGAGAGCTGAACGACTGGTCCAGGGTCAAACCCCGGGTCCAGCCTGGGGTGAAGGAGGGGAGGTTCCTAAGGATAAATCTAAGGGGACCCTCGCTGCAGGGAGCGCACGTGAGGCTGTCCCCGGAGTGTGAAAGGCCCTGAATCGCGTCCAGCAGCCTCCATCGCCTGGCACAGGCCTTCAGGGCAGCAGGGCAAAACACAGCTGGGGTCCACATTCAGGTGGGGGCTTGGGGTGTCCTCACAGACGCACCTGGGCGAGGACTCCAGTCTGTCGCAGGCAAGCAGCTCTGCCCGGGATACTTTGCACCGAAAGACACGTCTCCACATTCGTGGGCTTGAGAGGCGGGGTTGCTGTGGGGCAGCTTTAGCCACCTGGCCCAGTAGAGCAGCATGGGAGTATGGCAGGTTCACACACGCACATACGTGTACATGCATGCACGTGCACATACATGCGCGTGCATGCATATCCGCACACTTGTGCACACGGGCGCGTACATGCATGCACAAGCTCACACAGCACAAAAGGCCCCCCGCTAGAAGAGAGCCAACACCCAATTGTGTGCAATGTCACAGGGTAACCCCCTCTCCTGGAAGGAAAAGCCATTTGGGACCATCCCCAAGATGACACAGGCTAGCACAAGAAACCTCGACTGGGTCATATGCAGGGAGCGGGGTCATATGCAGGTAGTGGGATCACATGCAGGTAGCGCCTATTTTTTTAATCAGTGCAAAACCAAAACCGATGTTAGGGCTGAATACCGTGGCCAGCTCCCCAGCCGGTTGTCCCTGCTCCTGGCTGGATCATAAATCTTCCCATTGCTCCTGCAGGGGCAGGGGTGGGGCGGAGGGCGGGCAGAATCAAAGGCCCTGTTTCCCCCCCCACCACCCCTGGCGTCCCGAGGCCCTTTCCTTCCCCTCCCTCTTCATCTCCGAGTCCTCGAGATGTTTGCTGTTGTCCAGTAGTTTTTGTTTTTTTCCATTGTTGAGTTGTGTGTAATATCGAGAGCGCAGCTTCCTGAGCGCGGAGAGCTCCCAGCGGTGACGCGCCCCTCACCTCGGGGACCAGGAAGGGGAGAGGCGCTCAGGTCCTGCCTGGAACAGAGCTTTCTCCCCTGACCAGTCGTGGGTAAGGTGGAGGCTTGGGAATTCTGCAATGTTCGCATTTGTCCAAATCACCCCAATTATGAGAGAGATTATCCCAAATGATTCTTTTCCCTTGCCAGCTACAATTTCCCATTGTAATTTCCATTTTCATCTGAAAAGCATTTTTACCAAAAATAAAATGCCATTTAGTTTGGGAACATGTGTCGCCAGGTGCTGGAGAAGTCGCCAAGCCTCCTGGCCCTAAGTCCAATGTGTGCCTCTCAAAGTCCAGACGCAGCCCTCTTCTCAGGAAGGAGAGAGCTGGGAGCAGAGGAGATATAAAAGCCTCATACCCCACAGAAGGGAGAAAGGCTTCTGACCGCCAAGCGCCAAGATTCGGCCCGGTAAAACTGAAAGAATACCGGCCCCTTCGTTTCTCGCGTTGTTTTTAGCTTAGTCTAAAAAAGCAGTGAAATCCTGATATTTCACTTATGGCTTCCATCTCAGGTGTCATATTTTCATCTTCCCCCAGCAAAGGAGCAGAGAACGCTGGTGCTAGCACCATAATAAAGGTGACACTTTGGCACGGTAATTCGTAAAGCCCTGTGAGATTCTTTGAGCTTATAGCATCCTTTGGTTGCTGCTCAGAAATGCAGGCCCCTGGGCGACTGAATCAAAGAGTGGATCTGAGCAAAGCCCAGGTGACTCCCATTCAGGGCTGAGAAGCACTGAGCTAGCTGAGCTTGGGGATGGAGAGCAAAGAGATGGCAGCAGTAACATCCATTGCACCGCTGATGGAAGCTTGCAAAGTACCCACGCGGCGACCTGCTCTGTTCCATATTTCACTTGCTTTTCTAAAAATTATTTTTTTTTCATTTCATTTATTTATTTATTTGATTGTCTTACATCATTGTTCATTTGGGGCCAGTATCTGATTTCTCCCCTCAAGTGCAGTCCCCACAGTTCCCCCACCACCCCACCACCCGCAACCCATCTCCATAGTCCCCTGTGCTCTGTTTTAACCCCACCGCCCCCCATACCTCAGATCTATGGTCAAGACATGGAAACAACCCAAATGCCCCAAAATAGATGACTGGATCAAGAAGGTGCAGTGTATATGCACAATGGGATATTGTGCATAAGCCCGCCTCCTTCATAAATCTAGTCCCTTTTTAAGGTGAAGTCAGGTGTCCTCCTCAGAGAGAATAGCAGGTTAGGAACTCTAAGGGGAAGGGGTGTATTTCTCAAATATCACCCCGCAATCCTGCTAGAAAGCTGCAAGAAAGCTTGGGGCACACCCAGAGCCCCAGACACCTGGGTAGTCTCTCCTTTGCTACTGAGGGAGCCTCCTGACACAGAGCTACAGCAACAAGTCAGGTCACCCCTACAGAGTTTTGCCACCTCCCAGCAAGACAAAACTTTCCTCAATGACTATGACATAGTGGGGGGCGGGACCCTGCAGAGTAATTGGGTGGGACTCGGCCATGGACACCTGACCAGATGAATCCAAATAGAAAACTAGGGCTTCCCTGGTGGCACAGGGGCTGAGTCTCAGCACTCTGAAGCACTGGCAGCCACTGCAGCACGAGTTCAATCCCCAGCCAGGGAGCTTCCCACATGGCGCAGCAGACCTCTCCTGCCTCACCTGCTGCTCCCTTCAGCAATGTATTTCAATGAATCTGCCTGGTCTGCTCCCCCCTCTGTCCCTGGTGAATCCTCTTACCACCCCACACCTCTGGCCTACACCCCAGTTCTTGTATGCATA
>PVIJ01013932.1:0-43065 GCA_004024925.1 Scalopus aquaticus
CACCAGCAGTGTAGAAGAGTTCCTTTTTCTCCACATCCTTTCCAGCATTTGTTGCTGCCTGTATTTTTAATGTGTGCCATCCTCACAGGTGTGAGGTGGTATCTCATAGTGGTTTTGATTTGCATTTCCTTGATTATAAGTGATGTTGAGCATTTTTTCATGTATCTGTTGGCCATTTGCTTTTCTTCTTTGGAGAAGTACCTTTTGAGCTCTTCTGCCCATTTTTTGACTGGGTTATTGGCTTTGTTTTTGTTGAGTTGTGTGAGCTCCTTGTAAATTTTTGTTATCAGTCCTTTATCAGATGTATTGTGTGCAAAGATCTTTTCCCAGTTGGTAGGGTGTCTGTTAGTTTTACCCAGAATTAAAGCCACATATCTATGAACAACTAATCTTTGACAAAGGAGCAAAGAAAATGCAGTGGAACAAGGACAGTCTATTTAATAAATGGTGCTGGGAAAACTGGACAGCCACATGCAAAAAAATGAAGGTAGACTACTACCTCACACCCTGCACAAAAGTCAACTCAAAATGGATAAAAGACCTGATGTAAGACCTGAAACCATAAAATGTATAGAAGAAAATATAGGCAAAACTCTCCATGACATACATCTCAGCAAAATCTTGAAAGACACATCCCTCAAATCAAAAGAAGTGAAAGACGAGATAAACAGATGGGATTACATCAAAATAAAAAGCTTCTGTACAGCAAAAGAGACATTATCCGGGCTTTTTACTTTAACCCATGAGTTAGTAGGAGTGCTTTCTCACTCTTATCCTAAGTGAAGACAGATTTGCTTCCTTGTCGTTTTCCTGTGCTAAGGACTGGCTGGCTTTCTTCTACTTCTTTTGTTCCTTCCCATTTTCCCCTTTTTTTCTGAGTGTCTACCCTTTGTTATTCCTCTTAAAGTTTCAAAATTACTTGTATTTTTTTTTGTTTTTCCTTCTTTGTTTTATTAAGGTATAACTGAGGGACAGCACTATGTGAGTTTAAGGTGTACAGCATAATGGCTCAACTTAAATATATTAGGAAATGACTGCCACAGCAAATTTACTTAATATCCATTATCTTATACATGTCCAAAAAAAAGTGTTACTTTTCTTATGATGAAAACTTTTTGGATTTACTCTCTAAGCTTTCCAATACACCATCGAGCACTGTTAACTAGAGTCATCATGTTATATGTTACAACCCTAGTACGTACTTACCTTATAATTTGAAGTGTGTACCTTTTTACTACTTTCATGTAATCAATTCTCCCTTTGTCCATGGTTTTGGTTTTATGTGACAGCCTCAGTTAAAAGTCTCAGCAATGCATAGGTCTAAGATGCTATCTCCTATTTTTGGTGAGTTTTAAAACCCAAGGTCCAAGATTATGAAGACTGAGCCCTCAACGCTGACCAAGACTGACACATACCAGCCTGCCAGGCTCCAAAGGACAGCTTCAGGGTCTACTCTTTTTCTCTAAGTCCTTATTTTATTTTTGGTCTCAAATAGTTTACTTTCTTGAGAGTTAAGCTGAATAATTTTTAACACATCTACTTATATACATTTGAGATATACACAGGCATCTTAAAAACATTTATATCTTATCTAGAATTTCTGGATGTTTGCAGGAGGAAGCATTCTTAGCTTTACAAAGCTTCTCTCTAAAACATCCTTGTGTGATTCTTTTCTCAGGAATTGGTTTGAATGAAGTCTGCTGGGAAGAAACTTGTCTGGCCTTTAGAATTAAGCTGCTTTCACTAAGATGTGGTCCAGCTTTAAGTGTGCTTTATAGAGGTCTTCAGAAGCACCAAGGCTGATTTACCATTTTTGCTAGGAGTTTAAATATCTCCCACTTCTTAGTGTCTCTTTTATTTCTTGTTTGTACTTCTTGATACATTCAGAGAATCATTATTAAAACAGTTTACTGAGCTGTGTGGAGGTTCCTCAAAACACTAGAAATTGATCTGCTATACAACCCAGCTATTCCACTCCTATGAATCTACCCAAAACACACCAATACACTGCAACCCTATCTTTATTGCAGCACTATTTACAATAGGTAAGATACGGAAACAATCCAAATTCTTCCAAAAGATGACTGGATCAAGACGATGTGGTATATATAAACAATGGACTACTACTCAGCAATCACAAAAGATAAAACTCATGCCATTTGTGGCAAAATGGATAGAGTTGAAGGGATTATGCTAGTCGGAAATAAGTCAGAAGGAGAAAGAGAAATATTGAATGGTTTCACTATCTGTTGAATATGGAGAAACCAAACAAAGGGTCAGACAAAGATAAATCTTGAAAGCTGACCAAAGATATGAGGAATGTAATTTCCTTTATTTGTTGTTCTGACTTGCTTTACTACATATAATTCCCTTGGATTTTTGCCATTTTGCAATAAGTGGCTACATTTCTTCTTTCCCTATGGCCAGATAGTACTTCATAGTACAGATACACCACATCTTCTTGATCCAACTGTCTGTTGATGGACATTTAGGTTGCTCCCATATCCTTTCTAATAATGCTGCTATGAACATTGTAGAGGATACAGATTTTTGCATTGATAGTTTCATGTTATTTTTATAGATGCCAAGCATGGGAATGTTGGGTCACATGGTATTTTCATTTTTAGTTTTTTAAGGTAAAAAAATATCACTTTCCATAATGCTCACACCAGTTTACGTTCCCACCGACGGCATCATTTGTTGAAGAGACCCTCCTTTTCCCACTATATAATCTTGTCTCCTTTGTCATAAATTAAGTGTAGGTTTATCTCTGGTCTCTCAGTTTATTCCATTGAGCTGTGTGTCTATGTGTCAATACCATACTGGTTTGATTAGTATAGACTTGCAGTATTGTTTTAAGTATGGGATTGTGATGCCTCTGTTATTTTTCATCAGGATTGCTTTAATTATTCAGAATCTTTAGTGGTTCCACATAAATTTCAGTAATTTTTGCTCTCTTTTAAGAATGATATTGAAACTTTAATATGGATTGCACTAAATCTTAATATTGTATAAGCACTTTTTTTTGCAGCAAATCTACTAGATCTCTGTTCATCTTGCATAACTGAACCTTTATACCTGTTGAAATCAACTCTCCACTTCCCCTTCCTCTTAGCCCCTGTCAACCACTATTGTATTCTCTACTTTTATGAATTTGACTCTTTGAGATAATTCATTTAAGTGGAATCAAGCAGTATTTGTACTTCTGTGATTGGCTTATTTCACTTAGCATAATGTCTTCCCCATTCATCCATGTTGTCAATTTCAGGACTTCCTCCTTTATCTTTTTATTGCTTATTTATTTATTTGAGGTTGACTGAGAATCTTAAGAAACAAGTCCTTTATGACTTCTGCCCCAATATTTCAATAGTAGGCTAAAAACCAGGTTGCCTTCATTGAGGGTCAATCTCACAATGCCAACTCCCTAAGAAGTAATGGTTTCTACTTCTGAGTTTAGCAGAATCATGGACTTGAACTTACTATAAAAGAAAAGCAATTGCTACCTGTGTATTTTCTCATTTTAAAATTTCCCTTTGGAGATAATCCTATAGCATACCACTGCCAAAATTATAACTGCTTAGGAGATTCCTGGTTAAATAAAGATAGCATTCATTAACAGTTAATCAAGATAAAACAATATAAAACCTTAGGGGCAGATCATGATCTTCATTTTGCAGGTTAGGAAAATGAGGCCTGGGAAAGTAAAATCTAAGCAAGAGAAGATGCTGTAATTCTATTCTAAGGATGAATCCAGTGCTGCACACTGTTTTTAGAGTCAATTTTCCTAAGTTAGGGAATATAGTATGTCTAACGCAGCACCCATTGAGTTTTGACACCCAACAACCAGCATTCATGCTTAGAGGTGTTTTTGTGTGCTCAATATAGCCAGATAACAACTGCTTTTAAATCTTGAGTGCTTTTCTGTCTGTTGCTATCGCAACAAATGAAAGCAATTCAGGCTATGTTTACTGATAATTTATAAGCAAGTGTAGCAAGTGATAGGAGGAGCTATAGTAGTTAATGTTTTCTGGAGTACACAAAATACTTCAAAACCTTGCTCTTGCCTGCCTTCCAACTAAATGAGGACCAAATGGCAATGTAAATGGATAGCTGACTTACCCTCCCCACTTCCACGAGGTTGGTCACCATTATTATGCTTGCGGTGTTTTCATGCCACACCATCCTCCAGAAGTCATAAATGGTCTCTTGCATTGGTCCTGCAGCAAAACAGAAAAAAGAATTTTTTTTCTCCTTTGTAGGCTTGCAACTGGAAAGTTTTTAGGGTTAGCAAATAAATCCATTAATTTCCACATGCGGTTTCCTCACTTTCATAGGTGGGCAGCTCTCCCCTTAGTGTTAATGTAAAGGGTATATATACTAAAACAGCATCTATAGAGATACTGAATTTTTCATTCATGGTTCAGTTTTCTTATATCATCAAACATATCTGCATCTGAGCCTTTTTACCTCTCTTAAACTACTGTTGTGAAAGAAAGTTATTTCTTCATCATTTAGCTATTTATCTCCATAATATTCAAGAGTGGAATTTTAAAAAAATGGGTAACATTACTCTTTCTGCTAACAATTGGCAGATATCCCAGGGAAATGGTATATAGAATGAAATGAGCCTCTATAGGATAATGGCCTTTTCTTGTTTCTAATATTTTTCTTGTTCTGTGCTATCTTTCAAATTAATCCATTTCTTTCGCCTGACTTCCTAAAGTGAGAGAGTAATTAAAGCTTAAGCAGTTGTACTTCCTGTCTCTGAACATAATCAGCATCTCCTTCCATCATGCTCGGGATCTAAGTATTTGAAAAAAACTTGATCTTATGGACAGAAATAAAGAGGGGAATATGTGACAAAATGCCAGTGTTACAGATATCAGCAGGTACAGAAAGTTGAAATTTAAAACTTATTTTATGTCATATTTTAAAAAAATCCTAAAACTCTATTCATGTCCATGCATATGTGAAAGTATAAACATAACATTATAAATCTTAATAGAGAAGAAGAAGTAAGAGAAGAGTCACATGCAGTATGTGGAGTAATACAAATGTTCAGGAGCACACTAGGATCAGGACCAGATGTACTGTTGTATCTTAACATTGCAGATTACCGCATTTGGAGTCCAAATATTTGATTTTGAGATTTTAACTGACTGTAATTTTGGGCAAGTTACTGTGAGCTTCAGTGTCTTCATCTTTAGGACACACTGGTTTCAAAAACACTTCTCGGGGTTCTTTTGAGGATTTGGGGAGGTAATACACACTCAGGCATTTTATAAATAGCAAAACAGTCAACAAAAACAGGTTGCATTTATTTTATTTTAAAGATTTTAGTTATTTATTTTTGTATAGAAAAACTGGGGTGTAAGCCAGAGGTGTAGGGGGTGAGAGGATTCACCAGAGACAGAGCAGGGAGCAGAACAGGTGGATTTACTGAAATACACTGCTGAGGGGAGCAGCACACGAGGCAGGAGAGGTCTGCTGCATCATATGTGCGTCAGCTCCCTGGCTGGGGATCGAACTCTGGCCGTCATGGTGATAGTGCTGAGACTTAACCTGTAGGCCACCAGGGTGGCCCAATAGGGTGCATTTAAGGATATTAATGGTCATTGCTTGACTGAGGCTTGGACACTGAGCAATGGTGGCAGACCTGAGGGGCCACTTCAGTCACCTCCCCCCATTTCCCTTGATCAATTACCAATGAGTTCATGTGTAATTTTCTTCTTCCTGTTCACTGACAAATCCTCCTACCCTACTCTCCACAACATCAATTTCTATCATTCCTCCTTACTGCTTCTGGCTACACATTGACCCTCCCCATGAAAACAGACCCTACTTTCTGACATCTGTATCTAGTCCCTTACTGGGGCCGTGCATGTCGCCTCCCACAAAGCTGCCCATGGTTTTTGGCCCATGTCCCCTGGCTTGTGTGTACCATTCTCCTGATATACAGGCTGGAAATGTCAGTGACTGCAATTGAAGGTCACACGGGGACGAGTAAAACTGGATCCTATCAACTGCTACATTTTTAGCTTGTGGAGAAAGACTCATTGTGTACTTAACAGCTTGTTATTTGTTCATAAGAATAAAAACAACAACCCCCTGAGTCCATCTTTGTGCAAACAGAGTTTTCCCAATGGTGACCCCTGAAATACGGGGGTGGCCTACGTACTTTTGTTTTCTTCACTAGATACACAGGCCTGTGCCACCTACTCTGAAACCCATTCTTACAATAGCTATTGTAGGTGAATCAGATGTTCCAGTGCCATGAACGGTGTGTGCTACCCAATAGGTATCTTCACAGAGAGATTCCAGGGTCAAGTTCTAAAGTGCAATTCACTTGCCCTTTCATAGCTTTAGACCCCCTGTGATTACTTGTTTCAAGATCCCCCTGGAAGGGAATACAACCATTTTGGTCTCTATTTCCTTAGTACCTAATGGAATACCTGGTACATAGCAGGAACTCAGTGGATAAATGAATGCACGAGTAAGTCTGTACACGTGAATAAATGATACTGTGTTAATATTATATTAACTATATAAAAATACTAACTACTATTCATATTTGTATGATTCCCTTTCCTGACTTCCATTTTTAAGATTATTTGATGAAGCTTGAAAGTGTATTGATTGTCCTTAACTACTTTTCAATTCATCAAAAGGGGGGCTTCTTTGCAAGAGGTTTTTTTTTTTTTAAGATTGATTTATTTATGCATATAAGCTGGGGTACAGGCCAGAGGCGTGGGGCGGTGAGAGGGTTCACCAGAGACAGAGTGGGGAGCAGAACAGGCAGATCAACGGAAATACACTGCTGAGGGGAGCAGTGAGTGAGACAGGAGAGGTCTGCTGCGCCATGTGGGAATCTCCCCGGCTGGGTGTTGAACTCGCGTTGCCACCGACAGCTCCCTAGTGCAGCGCTTAACCGCTGAGCCACCAGGGAGGCCCCCTTTGCAAGAGTTTTTGCAGAATGAAACCAGGGCCATGAGCACTCAGTTTCAGAGTTGCCTTTGAGTGCTGAAGTTGAACTGCTGCTCCCAACATTAGGCAGCTCCCCACACTAAGTTTCCCTGCCTGAGGCTTTGCTCCCGACTCAACTCAGTCCATTACCCCAGGCAGCCAGAATGTCATCCTAGCTCCCAGCGACTGTCCTATGGAAGGCTATGGTTCTCAGCTCTGGCTACAGGTTACAATTATTGGGGCGTTTTTTAACAAATTCTGATGTCCCAACCTAAGACACTCATTTAATTGGGCTGGGGTAGGGGTTGGATCTGGGTGTGTTTTCAGATCTCTCCTGGAGGCGAACCTGGAACATGGTGGCATTCAGCTCAATCTTCTCATTTATGATCAGCTGGTTTATGGAAGTGGGATTGTGAAACACCAAAGATTTGTTTGTTTTGAATCTGATGATGAATCTAACAATGCGCACAAGTTCTCTGAATCAAGAAATCCCACTTCTCTGATTTATAAGCAACTTCACGAAATGTCATTTATGAGCATGGCTGTTCCACCTCACCCAGGGACAAGCCTCATCGAAAGTGAAAGAGGTCTGTTTCAATGTTTACATGACTAAATTTGGGTTATCTTTAAAATAAAGGGTTTTGGAAGTATTAGCAGCTCGTAAGGTGATGGTATTCACCTTAGTCATCACCATTTTCTTACCCACTGACTTGGACTAACACCAAAATAGATTAGGGTAGAAAAATGAATTACATGAGGCTCTTTTCAGTACTAAAATTAGGTACAGATATCCAGAAGAACTAAAACAGTTTGGTGTTAAAATATGAAAATTAAACACAAAGGTTATTCTAAGTTGATTTCAGAAAGAAAAAAAAGTGCAAGGGAAGGGTCCCCCTATCCTCGTGGTTCCTCCCTGTCTCTTCTCTCCTTCACATGTGACCCTCGGCCTGACCTGCTCGCTGTGGCTATTCTAATGACATTCCGTGAAGCGGGCAGAGACTCTTGGCTGATGATTCAAGGTGCTCCTGAATGTTCATTCAAATCTTGTAAATTTTTTTTGTGTGGTGGGGAGGGAGCAAAATAGAAAAAGGAAGTCACCAAGTTTAAGGTCTTTAATGAGAAATTTCTCAATATTTTTTTTTCCTTTCTCCTTGACAAATATATTTCAAATTACTTCATGAGATAGGAGTAAATTATGCCTCAGAGATACAAGTCACTTGACCACATCAATGAACAGAATGGAGGCCAAGGGAAGGGAAGAGTTTACTGATCCTGAGAGCTACATTTCATTCTAGCAGGTCCTGGTGGGTCTAAGAGACTGGCTATTTTGAGTCAAGATTATGAGTCTACGCGAATGCTCGGCTCACAAGGTGGATACTCTGGGCACCTACACCCTGGCCAGGTAGAAATTCTGGAAGAAACACCATGGGAAGGCCAGTAATGTTCTGCCTTTGCTGTCTGTCTCCTGTAAGTGGGGGGGGGGGGGGGGGCAAATGCCCTTTCCTTAAAGGAGAATACTGATGGAGAAGTCACTGGGGATGGCTCAGAGGGTGGGCAAATAACTAAACCCCCAAGACAAGCAGGTAAAGGACCCTGAACAGCCTCCCTATCAAACAGGAACAGCTGCCATCCGGTCTTATGTTGATTTCTGCAGTTACTGGCCCTTTAGGAGCTCTGACGGCTGTGGCTGTACATTTACAGATGTTGGCAAAATAGGCAGTAAGGTGATTCTCAGCAGTTGTTCCTGTGGCACTAAAACGTTTGAAAAGTAAGGTCTCCAAATTTCAATAGTATCAGGTCAGTTACACAGTCCATTTCCCTCACAATAGCTGGCACACACAGGCCTCGTCTAAGAAGGAAATGTGTTCTGGGGCCATTCTTACCAACACCAAGCCCTGAAGGAATAACAACAACAACAACAACAACAACAACAACAACAACAAGACAGAAAGAGCTAGAGCACGATAAAAAACTAAAAGCAATTAAAAGCGTAAGTGAAAGATATTCAAGGATGGGTTCTATTGTGTAGATGAGTTCTCTAGTTCATGGGAAGTGAGAGAGATGGAAAATTACAATTTCAGACCTTGAGAGGTAACTTGTCCCCTTTCTCTTCACATTCTAATTTCTGTATGGTTTGTTTCCTGCGTTAACTAGAGTTGCTGAGAAGTCAAGGTCCTTTAAGCTCACAGTGGCATATTAGAGTTTTTTCAAGGGAAAAAAAGACAGCATAAATAGGAATTGGTATTCCATCATAAATAGACTATCACCTAAGTTCTTTTGAATGCGTATTATTTCCCAGGTCCTGTTGGACGTGTTTTACAGGTATTATCTCTTAAGTTAAAAATTCACAATCTTATGTAATAGGTGCCATTGTTCTTCCCCATTTCACCGAAAGGAGGAAGCGACACAGAGAAGTCAAATAAGCTGTCTGGGACACATGGCTCATGAGTTTTGAGGTCTGACCCCATTGCATCACACTGTGTGCATGTGAATGTCAAATGCGGCTTAGCAAGGCCCTCCTTGGCTGCTGTGTAGGGTCAACATGATCCCAGCAAGAATAAATGAGAAGAAAACCTTGTCAGCCACCTGAAAACAACCTCTTTAAATGTTATTATATTGGGTCACTTTCTTTCCTTAAACCTCCCATGGCCCCATTACTGTAGAAGATATTCCAAGTTCATGAGTCAACCAGCTCCCAAGTTCTCTGCCCAGCCTCTCTACATCTTGAGCTGTAGCCACCCAGGAGCATTTCTTGAACATAGTGCTTCCTGTCTCACTCTATTTCCATTCCTACCATGCTCGCCTCGCCACGTGGCCTCTCTGCTTAATCACAATGGTAGCGTCACTTCTGGTCTCCCCCCAACCTGTTCTCTACACCCTAGCTGAGCTTATCACTTAAAAACATCATTTTCTTTCTCTTTCCAAATCTTTCATGGGGTTTCCACTGCTCTTTGAGTAAAATCCAAGTTCTTTAAGAAGATAGACTTGGTCTTGGACATCCCTACCTAGATTCAGCTTAAGCTACTGCAAGTGCCAGCCCTCCCTGGCCGCTCCCCTCTCCCAAGACCTCCTCATGAATCCTCTGCCAGGAGCCCTCTGCCCACATGTGCTTCATTTCAAGTCCATCACACTCGCCCAAGGCATGTATTACAAGACCTGAGAGTGACGGCTCCCTGTCTCTTTCCCTGATCACTGTCAGCCTGGGCCAGGCTGGCTAGTGGTTTGTGCATCTGGCTCTTCCATGGACATCACAGAGTTTCTCTGCGCCCTGTGCTCTCGGGCTTTGTTTGCTTTTCTCATTCATGTGCCCTTCTCAGCCACAGTGGGTGTTAGCATGTGCTACCCGCATCCGCAGCTAAGCATTTGGCCAGTTGTGTGCCAAGGATTCTGCGAGGTATGGTTAGTTAGTGATGCAAAGATGAGTAATAGAAATATAGTCCCTACTTTCAAGAAGCATCTAGTTGTGTAAGATAGCTAGAAGGTCAGAACATACTCTACTCTTCCATGATGTTCAGTAAGGTAAGTGTCCTAAGCCATTTGAACTAAAAACTGAAATCTGCACACCCTTGAGGACTCAGGGAAATTTTCCAAGGGGTGCATAAGTAGTTTTGAAAGGATTAATTTCTAGATATCATATGGGCCCTGCCAAAACCGCTTTCCCTGAGAAGAGCACCCAGGTACAATGGCCTTGCTCCACTTGAGGACACCCTCACCCATCTCTAACATTGCCCTGGGGGCACCACCCAAATGGAAAAACCTCCAGGTCTGAAAACCCCCCAGGGCATCCTGCCTTCCTGTCTAAAACATTTCTGTTAAGAGTAAGATTTGGTGTTGGAAATGGGGTACTTTGGTTCATGTTGGAATGCTCTGAATGCCCTGAAACAGCACAGGCCAGTAACACTTTTTCTTTAAAATGAACCTGGAATATTCTGTGGGATCACCAAGTTTTCTTGGATAAAGCCTATGGATGAAAAGTTTCATGTGTTGACTTCCAGGTTCGGTATGTTTTATTCTGTAAAGTAGTTAAAATGTATTTATCCATATCATAAAATAATTATTGTAATTATTTAAGTCCTCATTTAAGAAAAATACTTAATATTTCCTATCTCTTATTAACAAATAAACTGAGGTAAACCCTTGATGAAAATTTGAGAGAGCAACTGAAAATGATCAAATGAGGGATGTACATTTTTCAAACTTCTTTTGGGGATATGAAAACAGAAGTGCTGGAAGCCCAGTGCTAGTAAGTGCTGTACAAGCATGACTATGGTCAAGGGTCTGGAAGAAATTCCATCCTACTAGTGAAAAGGCCATGGGAGATGGAGCACCTGCCAGTGGCCTCAAAGGCTGCTATGACGTTGCTGGGCAGGGCGCAGGGGCTGGCCCTCCGGAGCCATGTCTACTAGGTGCAATGCAACATCAGCCCAGAGGGTAAGGGGACACGCAAGGAGCCTCTTGTGAGAAAATGTGAAAGCTTTATAAAACTTGTAGGTTCAGATTTTATGAGTAGAGGAAGACATTAAAAATACAAGCAGGAAGAAATTTTTTCATTAGAGAGCTTGGGCAAATCAGAGGAAGAAGGGATGGGAGGAAGCATCTGGTTGTCTGAGCAGACTCTAGGGGAGACATGTGGGTTGCAGAGGAGGTTTTAAGAGGTCTGGGCTCAGTCGGAGTGTGATGAGGGGTCTGCGGTATTGAGGAAGAAAGGGAGAGGGGAACTGGGGGAGGTGGACATGTGGACCCAAATTTGAGGCCAGTTTTCAAAAGGTCAAGTCCAGAGATGGCTGCTGAGATCCTGAAGAACGCCGATAGACAGTGTCCAGAGGGGAGGAATCCACACTACTGAACAAAAACTGCCAAGAGACAGGAAGATGTTGAATCTGAGCAGTAAAGAACAGCAGATAAAGAGCTCATGCTCCATATTGATTACTGAGAAGGAAAAATATATGAACTAGCTTAAATTAGATATTCTGAAAAATGTTAAAATGACATATATTTTTATATTTTTTTATTTTTACATAGAAGGACTGGGGTGGAGGCCAGAGGTGCGGAGGTGAGAGGATTCACTAGAGACGGAGTGGGAAGCAGAACAGGCGCACTGACTGAAATACACTGCTGAGGGGGGCAGTGGGTGAGGCAGGAGAGGTCTGCTGTGCCATGTGGGAAGCCCCCTGGCTGGGGATGGAACTCAGGCCATAGCAATGATAGTGTTGAGGCCCTAAAATAGTATTTTGAGGAAGACCCCTGGACATCCAAATGGCCAGTGGAGATCAGCATGACTGCCCAGATAGTGAGGTCTGGAGTTTCAAGGACAGCAGCATGTGGTGATTCTGTTCCTGGGGCCTGCAGGTAGGAAGGTCAGAGCAACCTGGGGCAGGGTGACAGTAGCCTCTGGCCTCGCACAGCTGACATGCCCAAGGCTCCCAGCACAGAGCCAAGGCTCAGGTGGGCTACTGGGCCTGGCTGGCTCAAACACCAGTGGGTCATGGACGGGCCTGCATTTGAATCAGACTGGGAAAGACCAGGGCTGCCCTTGCAAGGTGCTTTCGGATAAAAGTGAGCCAGGACCCCTGCAGTCCCTAGTGCAAGACTTACTGGTTTTAAAACTGTGATGCCAACCCAGGTCGATCAGCTCCATTCTTCTTATTTCACAGTGATCTGAACAACAGACCAGGGGCCTGCTTTGCTCACATCCTTCCTCGAACTACACGATGTGATTAGCTTTGGGAACAGGAGTGATAGTGTGTGGTGGGGGTACACAATGAACGGGGGGGAGGGGGACTGACCTCAAGGGCAAGCAAGCTGCAGGAAACCTGAGTCCTGATTTGGACGTTGGCCTGGCTGGGACTTGGGTTAAGTCCTTTGACATTCAGTTCACTTCATCAGAACTGAAGACTACTGAAGGTGGGATATTTTATGTGGAAAATGATAAGCCTGGGATTTATCATTTCCTTTAAAGTGCTTGCTCATAAATAAAAATGACCCTAAGTTTCTGATCCACCATTGTTATTGCTGCTACTGGCGATCATCTAGAATAAGTATTAAGAAGTCAGTTATGCAACATTCAGACCATAGCTGTCTGTTCAGTGGCTTCTGAGTAAGTTTACATTCCAAAACCTTATATGGTTTTTCAATAGGCTACTTCCATAATACTTCCATCTATAATTTTACATTTAGTAGCTTTTCATTTCTGCAAGAGTAAAATGGAAAAGGTAAAAGATGCCACCAGGCTTTATCGACTGAATCCTCGTGTGTCACAAAGGCAATAATGGTGACACAGAAAACTGTTGGCTGCTACATTAATATTCCTTAACAACACTTATTTGATAGGAGCATTTTCTCTCCCCTGAGGTTACTTATGTTGAATTTGTGGAATTTTTATGAATAGTTTTTGGCGTCAGCTGCAGTAAAAGAAAACTAAAGTTAAGGCAGCTGGGTGCAGGGAATGCAGTTTGCTCATTTTCTTGAATTGCTAAGAATCCTTTCCCCCACCATTATCATTTAAAACAAACAATAAAAATCAATTAATGAATTGGAAGCAAACACTGAGAATTTTTCTACAGCGGGGAAAACCTGGGAATACTTTGGTTAACCTAAATTTAAAATATAACTGGCAGGCTGTTAAAATAGCAATTTCTAAGGATAACTCTTATGTGAAACACTCTTTATATATAGAATTACAGGGTTAGAAATGTTCAACAGTCCATTGGAATTTTACCTTCGTGACAGTAAAAGAAGAGAAAATAGGTACTGGAGCTATAATAAAATATACCTTTTTAGAAGTAGTGTCAAAAGCATGTCTTAAATAGTGATGTTAAATAGTGTTTTTGGTTAATAAATTTCAGCGGTTCCCACACAATTACAAATCCCTTCTCTCCTGGAGATGTTCCCGGCGTGTGAGTCTTTCCCTTTCTCTGGTTTGCTCTCCTGAGCAGGTACTTGCCAATGGTCCCTATTTCTTTTAAATTGGCCCACAGGTGTGCGCTCTTCTTTCTCCTTAAAAAAGACTTAGATTTTCTATATCCATGATTAACACTTCTCCAGAACACATAATCTACATGTTGGTGTTTCCATTTCACCCCTACCATTCCCTAATATTCTCCTTCCAGGCTGAAATAAGAATGTGTGCCAACATTAAATGTACGGATCTGCCTGTCTTTCTCCAGATAATTACTTTCACGGAATATTGCTTTCTAGGTGCATTACTAGAACATATGAAATCCTGATTGAACACCAAAAGGTCATGTCAGATTTAATTAAGAGAAATTGGCATAAACCAAACACTAATGAACAAGTTACAATAAGATTCTAAAATGCCTGGGAAATCTCTCCTTTTAGTATCAGTTGAAGGAGACTTCAACCATTGTCTCCTCTTTGGTTAATATTCTGACTTTCATCTAGCTTATTAAAATGATCATGAGATATTTAAAAACAAAAAGAATAATAAAGTAGGTATTGTTTAATATGTCTTAATACATATGAATGAATGGCCATTTTCTTCCTAAGAAATACAAGGAATTAAGGATTTTTCAATTCTACTCTTCACCTTCCCATTTTTGTATTTCTATTGTTTCTTATCTTAGTTCTGATATCAATCCATCCTACCACAATCAGTCAGTATTATGTCTTTTCTGTCAAAAATTTTACATACCTCCATAATTTTATTGTAGTTTTAAAAAATTTATTATTACTAGGAAAGTTTAGACATTTCCACCCAACTGTGTCCAGGTCACAGCAAAATCTGATAAAGAAATACATTTAAAAAAAATTAAACTGAAAACAAAATAACACAAGTACTCTGAGTACTTTTTCCCTTAACCTTACCTGGAATTTTAAGACCTTTAAACATGAAAAAAAATGAAAAGAGACCTAAGTTTCTCATAATACTTTAAAATGTAAATAAGCTCCCCATTCACCATTTTGTGAAGGTAAACCTATATTTTAATCAATATGAATGAACATGAAAAGTGCTATGCATGTTGCTAGTATAAAAAATATCAGTATCTTGTTTTTTATATTAATCTTGCACCCAGCAACTTTGCTGGACTTATTAGTCCTAATATATTGTCATTTCTCTTGCAATTTATAAAATTATTTTATCTTTTTCAATTTTGTCCTCATTTTTCCCCATGTCTTATTGTATTATGATATCCAATAGAAGATGATAATGGTAAAAATCGCTATATATCTCCCATTTCTACTGTACGTAAATTTTTAACTTTTAATTTTAAGATACTTGTAAATTCACATGTATTTATAAAAAACATTACAGAAAGATTCTATATACCCTTCCCCCAACTCCCCCCAATGATATACCTATATCTCACCTTGCTTATTTTAAATTATAAAACTTCTGGCATATACTAACTCAATGCTAAAGGGTTCTTCAAAGTGGTACAACTGTTCTATGTGTTCAGAAACTTAGGAAAAATATTTCTATTTGTAAAATAGAAGCACAATAGGATTGGTCTGATTGTGTGGCTAAAAAAATTATTTTGGATACTTGCTAACAAATTATTGGTGACAATTAGTAATATCTTTTTTGCTGCCCCTGAATGAGCAATGAGGGCTTGGGTGTGGGTCATGGAGAGAATTTCCTGCATGGAATGGAAGCCACGGGAACAGGGACTCACTAGGTGCAGTGCCTACTGCATGCCTGAAATATTTCACTGGGTATCCTGATTCTTTCAAAGAATACACCTATGACGCTGCTTACCACTTTAAAAAGAGCAATCACTACTTAAAGTCGCTGAACACTCGTCAACTATTGATTGCAGTTCTTTTCCTAAGCTGACATGGAGTGCTTGGAGTTCCTGGCACTCTTAAATGTGAAATTAATCTCGAAAGTGGCCTGGAGGAATTCCTTTTAGTTTAGTCTTACCCCTTCTCCTGCCTTCTTGTCGATGGTGTCTGTCCCCTTTTAGGTATCTGGTCAACCTCTGGCCTCACCCACCATAGGATAAAGAAATGGGTCAAGAGCACACATCTTTTGCTTTGTCTCACTTTGACTTCCCCCTTCTGCAACTCTGTCATTATTATTCTCATTCCCAGAAGATCATTTCTCAGTCTTATTTTGTTCTCCAGTAATTTCTTAGAGTTTCAAAGCTTCTTTCTAAAACATCTTCATGTAATTCTTTTCTTAGAAATTGGCTTGGATGAAGCCTGTAGGGAGAGGACTTGTCTGAGCTTTGGAATTAAGCTGTTTTCACTTACACATGGTCCAACTTTCTTTAAGTATGCCTCAGGGAAGCCTTCAGAACACCAAGACTGGTGATCTTTGCTGCTAGCAGAGCTGCTCAATCTCTGCAAGACTTCAAAAAGTAACGGAAAATGCTTTTCCCAACTTATAACAGAGCCACTTTTTTTGACCATGTTTACCTTTTGTTTAAAACTTAATAACAAGGATGATAATCTTGGTACTCTGGAGGCGTATGCAGGATGTCGGTAAAAATGCAAAACTCTTCTTTGATACAGCCTTTTGAGAGGAGGCATCAATAGGTAAAGAATGTATTAGCCTTTATGAAAACTGTGTGAATACACTGTTGGGTTGATGCCTAAACTGCCTATTTTCTATGGAGAGATAAAGCTTCTGAAATCCATAGGATCATAATAACGAGAGAATTACAGCTACCATTTATTTCTGAGTCTAGATAGTTCACCTCTAGAGTTTACACTTTAACTCCTCTCATCTATTGCCTCTCGGAGTTGAAAAAATTCTTGTCCTAGTTACTGATATAAAACATATTTGTATATGGAAGAAATTATATGGCCAAGTTTCAAAGATTTGATTTGTGACCACGTTACATAAGCAAAGAAATATTTATGAATAAAACCAATAATAGGGTCTCTTAGCACAACTTGCACTTGGAACTGAAGTGTTCCAAAGCATTTCTGGATACCCCATCTCTCTAAATGAACCATTATTTAGATTTTGTTCTTTTTGGATTATATTCAGCCTTTTGCTAGAATCATGCCTCCCTAGCAGTTATATAAACATTTTCCACTTGCCACGGTGCCACTGTGAATGGGAATATAAAGGCTATTATTCTTGATATGGAAAGCAGAATGATAAAGGCAGACAAATCAGATTTGAGTGACAGGGGTAAAGATTAGGCCTCCAAAGAGAAACTCTTATATAGAAAAGAATAAAAGGGCTGGTAGGCAGGGTTGGCAACAATCTGCTCTTCATGCAGAGATAGAGGCACCGCTACAGGAGGGACCTCGGGTCCCTGATCCTGGGACAGGCTGTATGACAATCGTGCATGAAGAGCTGGGAAGAGGCACGTGAGAAAGTGTCTGTAGTCTCGGAAGGGAGGAACACGACAGATGTTCACACCACAACAGCCTCCTGCTGTCTGAGTCACAGAGCATTCATCAGGCCTGTCTCCAAAGAGAACCCTCATAAAACCACTCTGAGTACTTGTTCCAGCTGGAAAGAGGGAAACAGAGGGAAGACAATCAAGGAGAGCAAAGGAAAAAATAAAAAAAGATTGGCAGCCTTCAAAATGGAGGGGTTTGGTGACCCAAAGGATGTGCTTGCCTTCTGTCAAGGAGAAGCAAAGCAAAGGGAAGAATTTATATTCACATGCTTGGGGGCCACTGGCAGAGAAATGAAAGCTTTCATTAGTCTCTATCTTCTTTAATTAAGTTTTTCTCAGTACACAAGTGGGATCCACTTTTATTTAAGAAAAAAGAGAATACATCTAATAAGTGGATAAAATAGACATGAATTGACTCCGTAGACATAACTCAGTGCAGGCAATCTCTTATTTTCAATGGGAGAGGAGGACATGCATCAGGAAATTTCCAGAAGCATCCCCTTGAATGAGAAGGCATTAAAAAGAAGTAACTTATAGTGGCCAGAAACTTTCTAAAGTGTTTTCTGCTTTGACAAACTTGTCCAAAACTGTGTACAAAAGCGATAAAGAAACCCGGTCACCTCCTTCACTAAGGAAGTCAGAGGAGCAGTTTTAGGTCTGCATTGGGTCTCATTTTTCCACCTGCTCAATGGGGTAAGGAGGGGGAAGAAAAATAGCCTAAAGTAGCCCCAAGTCTGGTATTGCGGCAAAATCACAAATTAGTAACAGCTGGTTGTTTTTCTAATACCCACTCTGTTTAATTCCTGATTTCTTGAGTGTATTTCTGCCCTATATTGAATCAGGTACTTAAAAAGTGCACAGAAATATTTTTTTCATTTTTGAACTGACTAGAGCAAAAAAGGAATGGCTTGACTTTGCAAGGATGGAGGCCTAGGGAACCTAGTACCAGGGAAGTATGCGGGTATCTAGCTACAGTTCCAGCCTTTCAAACGGCTGACTCTGGAAGGAGGGTGTGACCTTGTATTTTTTTTGTCATTGTTGAATGACACACCTTGAGACCAGAAACACATTGAGTTTCTCCTAAATTGAGCAACATAGACACACTTATGAATCTTTTTTTTTCAAGATTTATTTATTGGGCCTCCCTGGTGGCGGCGGTTCAACACTGTGCTGTGGAGCTGTTGGCAGTGGTGGCATGAGTTCGACGCCCGGACAGGGAGATTCCCACATGGCAAGGCAGACCTCTGCTGCCTTGTCCGCTGCTCCCCTCAGCAGTGTATTTCTGTCGATCTGACTGTTCTGCTCCCCACTCTGTCTGGTGAACCCTCTTGCGGCTCCACACCTCTGGCCTGTACTCCAGCTTGTATGCAAAAATAAATAAATCTTAAAAAAAATAAAGATTTATTTATGCATACAAGAACTGGGGTTTAGGCCAGAGGCGTGGGGGTGGGGGTAAGATGACACCAGAGACAGAGGGAGGAGCAGAACAGGCAGATCTACTGACATATACTGCTGAGGGGAGCAGCGGGCGAGGCAGGAGAGGTCTGCTGCACCATGTGGGTTAACTCCCTGGCGGAGGATCGAACTCCTGCTGCGGTGGCTGCGGATAGCTTCATAGTGCTGAGATTTAACCCGCTGCACCACCAGGGAGGCCCCAAACTTATGAATCTTTATCCATAGAGTCTGCAAGTCCTTTTGCATAGATGACTCATTTGAACGTATATGAATGAAGGTAACTTAAATCAGCTTGTGCTTTAAATTTCAAGTGTTTTAGTTACAAGATAAGGTAGTTGAACTTAAAGAATTTAGAAGTTTCTACCAGCTCTAAATATAATTTTCTACTTTAAATAAAGAACACCTCTAAAGTATTCTCAAATATTTAAAAAGTGCTTATACTAAGAAATCTAAAACTGAGCAACTTGCTTGTCAATGGGCATCATTTGTCTTCTGACTATTGTGTATTAGTTGCATTACTTGAGCAATAGATTTCTGCTCTGGTATCTGTGACCAGATGAGTGCATGTTACCTGATGTGATATATTTGGGGTTTATTCCCTTTATCAGCAACCTGTCTTTCAATATTCTTGTGGCTAATGTGCAAGATTAGAGGGCGCACTGGGAGGAGAGAGGTCCATGTGCTGATGTTTTGGCTAACTGGCCAGTATTTGTTGAAAGTAATCTAGTGAGGAGAAACTACTGTTTCAAAGTGGATTTGTGGATAAGCTATTGATTTCAATTGTTCATTTTCCCTTGGAAGGCTCAAGATGGAACATCTGGTTCTCACGAGGGGTCACTGTTGGCCTGTGTGTAAATCAAACTTCCTCAAAGCCCCCCTATTTAAATTTGGAAGTCAGGGAATACTTTATTTTACCAGGCAATATTTTTAAATCAATCTCAAACAGGATGTAGAAAGTGAATCTAAACATAACCTACAACCCACTAACAATGTGGAAACAACTTAGCTGGGAAGTACAGCGTCAGCTGACGTAGAATCCCTACTTGAAGTGTAAGCCGCTCTGCTGCTTGGCAGAATAAAAACAAAACTTGTTTACTGAAGGCTTAGCTTTTGATTGAATTTTTTTTCTTTCAGTTCTACTGAAAAATAATTTCAAGTGTTCATCTCCATCTGGAGCCCAGAATGCAGGAGACAAAAGCTTCTTTGTAGAGGATGTAGAACTTGCACTGATATTCTGACAAGTCTGGTACAGGAATGACTGGCTGGGAAAGTGAAGTGTCCTATTCTAAGCACTATTATTTCCTGCTTGAGAGACCTGGAGAGGAATTTTGAGCTGGGAAAATATAAGCCATATTTATCTTTCTGAAAATCCACATTTACAGAGGTTCACACCATACAGAGTGTGTGGACGACACGCAGAAGGAACACAGATGAACAACAAACAGAAGGAAGTCACATAGCAGAGGAGGTCAATATAACCAAGCTACAGGAAACCAGCCCACAGTCACTAAGTGACAGCGAGTCACGTCGCAAAGCTGACCTGCGGGGCAGCAGGTGTTCTGGAGATCTTTTTGTTACGAACCTTCACTTCCCACATTTTTGATTATTTTCAATAAAAATTTACTCATCAAAGACTACAGAATATTTTTTATGTTTCCCTTTTTAAAGTTATCAACAAATTATAATTATGGACAAATAAAGCTGATGATACAAGGTGTTTATGGGAGGGGGGACTAGGCACAAACTGGGTTAGTGGAGAGAGAAGCAAAGCGTTTTTTAGCAAGAGGGACTAGCTCCAATAGTGCCTTGATTGACTGACAAGTCTAAAGAAAAAGTGTTCATAAAGTAGGAGGTGGCCAGTCCTTAACTTAGAAGAGAAGTAGTCGGGACTTCCCCGGTGGCACAACGGGTTAAGTCTCAGCACTATGAAGCTATCCAGAGCCACTGCAGTGCAAGTTCGATCCCTGGCCAGGGAGCTTCCCACATGGTGCAGCAGACCTCTCACCACCACCCACCCCCAACACCTCTGGCCTACACTCCAGCTTGTATGCATAAATAAATTTTAAAAAGAGAAGTAGTCATAAGTGTTGAGTTATTGATTCCAAAATCCATCCTGTTAAGTAGATGCTTCATCGCTCCAACATGAGATAACTTTTCTGCCTGGATGGAATATTTTACTGCCGAACAGGCTCATGGTACCCAGAAAACATCAATCTATTCGCTCACTTATGGACTCAGTGCCCCACTCACTGACTCACTGACTCACTCACATATTCTCATCTGCTCTGTGCTAGCTCTCTGCCTGGCAGGTGGCAGGTACTTCTGATGCTTGGTTACGATGTAACCTCTGCTGGGGCATTTCTTTCTATAGCTGGCCTCCAGGGCAGGCTGCCTTTGCCAGGTGGAGGGCGGTTCTGTCCAATGGACATTCATAGTTCTCACTGTAATAACTATTTGATTTCTGGCTTTCTCTATCAATTCCTGTGGTCTGTGCTAACATGACTTGGCGTCCTGAAATGTGACACAGAGAATTTGGGTTCTGAGTGTAAAAAGTGCTGTGACTTTAACTACAGATTGTTAAAATCTACACATTTAGCTCCTCGAGTGTAGTTACCTTGATGAGCACTTTCTTTCATTTTTACCGTATTGGGCTAATTCGAAAGGAGTGGCGACCTGGAGTTCTGATCTTACCATGGACAGTCCCTTAGTTACCATCAGCATTAACTCCACGCAGCAGCCTTTTGGAGCCCTGAACGAGGGGATCTCCAAACAGCTGCCCAGATGCCCACTTGGGAATAGGTACAGGGAAACTCTGCATGCACAATTTCATATCTGTCAAGACATCTATGACAATTTTAATTAAGAGGTATTTTCAAATAGGACTGTGTCACAGAAGATTTGTTTTTTTGAGTAGCATTTTAACTTATAAGGAAGGGGTTAGATCCTAGATTTATTTTGTAATAGTTGTGTGATTTTGAGGTGCAAAGTCCATGTAAGAGTGAGTGGTTGGTGTGCAGTACAAAGGAGGCCCCAGCCTCTTCTCAAGGGCTTAAACACTTAAGGGGGAAAGCACAGAGCGCCCCCGTCCTGCTGTTGCAGATAAGCTGCTGCTACACATTAGCTCTGTTTTCAACTTCTGTTTGTCCCTATGGGTCTTAAGTCTTTTAGTTAAGAAAAAGAAATTTCTTCTATTTAAGAAATGGGATACACCAGTTTACATTCCCAACAGCAGTGTAGGAATCTACCTAAAGGACCAAAAAAAAAAAAAAAAAAAAAAAACAAAAAAACCCAACTAATTTGAAAGGAAACCTGCACTCCTATGGTTACTGCAGCACTATTTACAATAGCCAAGCTATGGAAACAACCCAAATGCCCCCAAACAGATGAATGGATCAAGAAGATGTGGTATAATACACACGCTGAGTGGAATACTACTCAGAGACCAAAAAAGATAAACTCATGCTATTTGTGGCAACATGGATGGAACTAGAAGGAATTATGCTAAGTGAAATAAGTCAGGAGAGGAACGGTTTCACGTACAGGTGGATTATAAAGATACTGAACTAAGGGTCAGGAAATAAATAATACGAGCAAGTTGACCATAGATCTGAGGGATACAGCAGGGGCGGGGGAGGAAAAGGGATCAAAATAGGGGAGAAAGAATACAGGGGACTGTGGTGAACACAGTGCTGTGGTGAGTGAGAGAACTACTGTTCTACACGTGAGGGGAGAAATAAGATACTGTCCAAAAATTAACAATGATGCAAGAAAAATACATAAATTTAATAAAAAAATAAATGATATAGGTAATATCTAAAGTGGCCGTAGGCTAGAAAGTACATTATATTAGCTATAGCAAAGCCTAGTACTTAGTAGGCACTTAATATTTATTGAATAAATGGTCAAGTAAAAATGCTGACTTTTTGAAAATAGTATTCTATCAACTCATACTACCACTATATAAAGACAATGTATAAAGACATTTTATTAAATGAAGAAGAAACATATTTTAAAATCAAGTTTTTGACATTATATTTAATATTAGAATACATATTTTAGTCATAAGCAAATTATTGAATAAGATGAAAAACTACCACTTCCTTCCAGCCATTATTGTCTGAATTATTCGTTTCTATTCAGAATATTTTGTGCTTATTTCCTGTTATCTTTCTTCCCAGGTTTCTCTTCAGGATAATTCCACACCAATTAAGCTTCTTAAAGCACGGTTTTTACCACTATGTGGCTTACAAACATCTTCCCTTTCTCCCTCCCTGCCTTTCTGCCTTCCATTAAATGACATTCAAAGCTTTTAAACAAATGTCCTCACTTTACCTATCAGTCTTTTGTTCTTAGTTCTCCTAACTCAGATTTTTATCTGGGATCCATAGATTTTTCAGGCTGGATTTGATAAGTCCATGAATGCCTGAACGTCTGTAAAATTATGTATACATGTGAATTTTCCCTCAGAGATAAGCCCTTCCTGCAGGCGATCAAGAAGACTCCAGGTGCCACAGGGGTGAAGACCCTGTCACCTCATTCGGGTCCCTTTTGCTGGGGGTGGTGCTCCTTCCCAGCCTAGGCAGTACTTCCATTTGCTGATCCTTTGACCAGAGATGCTTCCTCCAAGGCTGGCTGGAGACGCGTCTCCCGCACCCTTTCTCTGGCTCCTCAGAAATCCCAGAGAGGTGCTGAAGCTCCACCAGCAGCTGTGAGAGCCTCGCAGGTTTCACAACCCCCGGCTTGCTACCTGGGAGGGAGCTGCAGGGTCCCTGCTACTTCTGTGCTTCTTTAACCCACAGACGAGCTCAGAAGTGAGGAAGACGGGCTGTGGGAGCTGCGGAAGCTGTGTCCATCCCAGACCAAGGGTATTTTTTTCCATAATGGCCTCCTACTGTTTTTCCCGGGTTCTCTAAAGCAGGACTTTTGAAGTCAGTTTTAAAAATAAAACAAAATAATAAAAAGAACACCTCTCCAAGGTCCCCTCATTTGTGTACCACGTGGCTGGCAGGTGTTTTCCCAAATCATTTCAGAGGAGCAGCTCTAAATGTGTGTGGCTTCCTCCAGCTCATGGCTCACGCGGTCTCTGTGGGGCATCTTTTAATTGTGATATATAGTCAGCTCTGGGCAATCTACCCACCTGCACACTCATGGGCCCCTCACTGCGAACCCTGCTTTTGAAATCCCAACTTTGCCCTGGCTCTGAGTACAAACATGCAGTAAGAACACGGCTTTCTCTCCTTTGCTCCCTGGTGTGGCCGATCACAGCTCCTGCATGTTGCAAGTGTATTAGCGGCTGCTCGGGCATATGGGATGAGGTGAGCACTGGGTCATCAATGTACTAACTGCCAGAGGAAAGAAGTGGAAGGGAAACAGGAAGATAACTCTGAAAAAGCCACAGATCTGGTTTGAAGATGCATTATTCAAATTTAGCTTCCTATGAAGACACATATATGAAAAGGTTTGTGCAATCCTATGTTCAAAGCAGCATTAATTCACAATTGCCAAGTCATTGGACTGACCTAAATGCGTACAGACAGATGATGAATAAAGAAACTGTGGAATAGATAATCAGTAGAATACTATCAGCTATTAAAACAGATGAAATAGTGTCTTTCAGGACAAAAATGGATGGATCTTGAAGTGATTATGCTAAGTGAAATAAGTCAGAACGTGAAAGACAGTTACCAGATGGTTTCACTTATTTGTGGAATATAAATAAAGAAAACAAACCATCAAAACATAACAAAAATAAATCTTAGACTGTGAAAGATATTCTGGCTACTAGAGGGGAAAGGAGAGGAGCAGGAGAGGAGAGGGTAAAGGAAGGTGATTAGACACTGGCACCTAATGTGCCAATGGAGGGGGAGTGAACATGTAATCCCAGAATTACATTGTTGTGTAAACAATTGGAAAATCAATAAAGCCGGAAAAAAATAAAATGAAAATGAAAAGTCAGTTCCTTATCCACCAATACATTTTGAGTCTCAGTAGCAACAGATGACCAGTGGCTACCATTTTGGATAGTACATAAAATATTTGTACCATTGCAGAATTGGATAATACTGCTCCATGTGTTGGAAATTCTGCTCTCTGGCTACAACTGCTTTTTCTCCTAGCTGATGACTCATGAACTGAATCTGACCTTCTCTCTCCATGTGGTCCACTGAACACCTGTGACCCTGTCTTCAGGCCTTGCCTTTCCGACCATGATTTTCTTGCATCTTGGATCCCCTTGCTCCTTTGCCTTCAGCTGGGCACCCCCTTGCTAATCCCTAATTACTAGCGGGTCACAGCCTTTTGATTTCTCAAATCCTGTTTCTGGGCTAGAATACATTACTAGAAACAATAATGAAATAACAAAGTGAAAAAAGAAAACAACATTCTGAAACCCTAGATCTTTTCTACTTTCCAGCACTCCTGCAACACTTATACTGACTCTCTAGCTTGTCCCTAAGGCTGATACCTCACGGCCCAAACCTCACCCCTCACGAGCCTCACTTTCCACAGGTGACAACTCTCACTGTCAGCGGAAGGGCGGTGAGACCCATGCACCACCCCAGCCAGTTCTCGAGCTTTCCTTTTGTTTTCTCTAGCCAACATGATCTCCCAATTCCTTCCCCATCTTTGCTCAGCATGTCTCTGCCATTTAGAAGTTTCCTTCCTGATCGCACTCCTTCACAAAGCTGCCTTTGGATCATCCTGTTTGAAAGCAACCTCTTAGTACTCTGTTTCCCTAACATTTTTTTCTGTACCTCTTATATAGGTTTTTAATTATCACTGTCAATGTACAGGTTACCTCCCACTTTCCCCACTAAGCCACAATTGACGTGAGACGGGGAGCTTACTGGGCCGCTAGTAGCAGCCAGCACAGGTCTCTGTTTACAGAGTATGCAGTACCTAGTTATTTAATGAATATATATTTATTTATAAATGTCAGATTAATTCTTAAATAGACAAATTTTGTGTGTTTTTCATTTAGATTTATTAGATTAGTTTAAAATGTATATACATTATTTATATCACATTTAATTCATAATGAATTGAAGAACACATTTATTCTAATGATCTCAACATAAAGTTGTAACTAAATTACCTGACGGGCGACCAGGGAGCATGTGCTAATGGCTAGAACTGCAGTAAATATTGCCGGGGGAGTGTGGGCATTGTTCCGAGGGAGAATGAAGCAGGAACCAATGATAGAGACTGGGCAAAGAACCAAAGAAAGATATCAAAGCTGAAATAAACTTACCTTGTGTAGCAATATAATGATTCGGTCGATGATAACCCTAGAAGGCAATGAGAAAGAATATTTGACAAACTTAAAATCAATAAGCAGCACAGAAGTCATAGGAGAGGTTTGCCAAAATGAATGCCAACATAAATACCAACAGCTGCATCGCTTGGAAGTTAAATTAAAGATCCAGGGCCACTGAGTTCCTTTAATAAGCGAAGCAAAGGTGAAAGCAAAGGTGATGCTTGCACAGGAGGGTGTGTCAATTACTCACACGGTGGGGATGAGATGATGGATGAGCCACACTTAGGGATTCTGTCAAACCACATGATCATGATGCCTATGAGAGTGTAAACAGGTTGGGAATGTGGAGTAGAATTTTGTTTGTGTTTGGGATGCTATTAGCAATATGCCAAGGCTTAAGACACATATTCCATTACATCAGGTAGGCAGTTATATCAATTGCAATACTAAACATCATTCTTAAACACCCCCTGTGATGTGGTGGCGAAGGTAGGAAATTAAAGTGGTAGAAATTTTGCAAGACCTTACAAGAAGGGCGAGAGATGAAAATAGCGATCCAAGGAAGGAAGGGAGCAAAGCACATCGATATCTGGGAAAGATAAAGGGAACTTAGAGAAAATTACACATGGGTAAGATATAATAGCACAATGGATCTTAGTAATTTCTATTTCTATCCCCTGAGATGACCCAAAACATTGTGTCCAAAGTCAACTGGAAAACAGAATAAAGCAATTTGGAGAGGAAATAGAGATCTTTAAAACAACAAATACATACAAGTTAGATACTTTTTTTGCTCTTAAACACAAGTCAACAATAATGAACAAAAGCAGCATATTCTTTTATACCACTGAAATGATGCAGGTCTCAAATTATGGAATCATGACAGATACTAAACAGCATTAGATAATCTTTAGATAATCTTTTTTTTTTTTTTTTTTTTTTTTTCTGGCTGAGAAGCTCCACAAGGGCAAGATCCTGGTCTGACTTATTCACTATGTCAGTCCTAGCAAGGTGCAAGGAGGTAGGAGGGGCTCATTTGACAAGCAGTCCACACATGACCTAAGTGGGCTGCTGAGCATGGTGGTCATTTCCCAGGCCCATTGCTTGAGTTGTCAGCAGCTTGAACACAATTAGTGCTCTTGGAAATATTTTCTTCATTGGATTTCAGGATAAGACAGTCCTGAATTTTTTCTTCTCTACCTTCTTGGCTACTCCTCCTTATTATCGTGTTTCTTACCCTTCACCTTGATGTTGATGTTGGAATGCCCAGTTCTTATATTCTTCCCTGTCTACGCTCACTCCATCCAGTCTCATCCAATAACACGCTTTCAACCATCTGCAGATGATGGGCTCTACATTGTTACTTCTAGCCTGGCCTTTCCCTTGAAATCTTGGTGTGATATCAACTGCCTACGCAATACCTTCACTTGGGTGTCTAACATATATCAAAAGTTTAACACCTCTAAAACTGAACTCCTCATGTCCTCTCTACCTCCTACCCAAATCTGTTCCACCTACCATGTTCTCATCAGATAATGTCAACTCCATCTCTTAATGGAAACCTTGGCCCCTCTTTTCCTCTTCCTCCCCACAGACAATAAGTCAGCAAATGACCGTTCTATCTTAAGCACAGATCCTGGATTCTAATATTTCTCATCCTCCAGTGTTACCACCTGGGCCAAGATACCATCAAGTCTCTATGATTGCTTCCACAGCCATCTAGCAGGTCTCCTTGCTTCTACTGTTAACCACCTACAACTTATCCCCATCTCTGCTTCTAAATCATGTCACTCTTGTGCTGAAGACCCTCTAGTGATCTCCCATCTCACAGTAAAAGCCAAAGTCTTTATGACTGTTTATGTGACTTGGCACCATGACATCACTCAACCTCAAATCACCTACGACTCCCTCTCTTTATAAAGCCTAGCCAATATGCAACGCTCACCTGCTTATTTTTCTTCTAATTCTCTAGATATGCTCCACAATAAAAACTATTCACATGCTATCTGTAAGCCTGGAATGCACATCCCCCATTTCTACATGGCTCAGTCACCCTTCTTCTTTACTCAAATGTCACCTTCTCAGTGGAACTGACTCCAGCCATACTATTCAAAATTGCAATCCATCTCCAAATTCAACACTCCTCTTCCCCCATTATTCCATGGTACACAAATCCGTCTGCCACACCATATAGAATTAATTAATGTATTGTCGACTTTTCCTAGTTAGAGCGTTAGCTCCATTAGAGTAGAGAGTTTGGGGTTTCTTGATGGTATGAATTGTTTACAGTTATAATTCTAGTACCCAGGGCAGTAACTGACAATGAGGTGTTCTAAAATCTTATTTGCTAAGTGAATAAAGGGGCCCTTCCTATTGCCTTTCTCTGTTAAAATAAAAACAAATCTGGTATTTTCATAACTTTTATAGTATCTCTATAAAAGCATCTCTATGTATTTAGATAAATCTCTATCTATTCTTTAAAGCTCAGTGCAAATCTCCAACTTCCTATTTCTGATCATATTACTATGATGCCTAATCTAATCACAATGATTCTTTCAGTCAGAGATTCGTAAGCACTTAAAAAGTGCTTACGATATTTCAGGAATATGCCAGGTGCAGGGAATTTGAAAATGAGTTGGACACAGTCTCTGTGCTCAACGACCCAGTAAAAGAAGGAGAACCTTGGACAGGCACATGAAAGGGCTTGACTGGAATGTCCAAAGAGGAGGTGAGTAAAAGACTCAGTTTCTAAATCGTGAGGCCCTTGGAAGAAGGTAACAAGCCTTGGACACCTCTGAGTACCCTGTAAGTTATTCACTAAACATTTGCTGAACAAAGGAGGAAGTACAAATCACTTTAGAAAGAAATTTTGCTTTAATAAAAAAAAAAATCTAACTTGGGTTGACTATGTTTATGGTCATTATCTAAATGGCACAGGTCTTTTCATTAGAAGAATGAGATATGGTTTATTCTTCAAATTACTATTCCCCAGGCCCTACCTCCCAACCTATAACCAAAACTGTCAAATCTTCCCAATTAGCACTAAGAATAACACCCTTATAGTTATTTTTAGATGATGCTTAGAGATCACAAGGCTGGCACTTCACTAGCATCAGAGTAACATTCAGCCAAGAAAAGAAAGAGTCCATATATGCGGATGAAACCTGTCCATGAAAGTACTGATGAACCAAGAAACATGGATGGCAAGCCCAGAGGATGCTTGGGAGCTCCAGGGAGCTGAAATCTGTTCAATGTAAACTTGGGTCTTAGAAGTAATGGCAACTTTCCCTTGATTTTCAGACTACTTTTGATTTCATTCATTCTTTCAGCTGAAAACATGCTGTCTCCTAAAGAATTTATTTTAATGTAAGACATTAAGTTAACATGATGCAGAATGAACAAAGCAGCAGTCTTCAATAATTAAACAGCTTGCATATTTAATGCTGTGTCTTGCGTGCACTGGAAGTCCTGGTTAACAGCTGCAGACTGCTTTGAAGGCAACTTAGAAGTGCAGTGATGACAAGAGATTGCAAATCATCGAATTAGGAATTAGAGAGTTTTGTCCTATTAATATGCAAACAGATTTTTTTGTGTGTCAAGTAATCCAAGTTGTTGACAAAAAAAAAAAAAAAAAGGAAATATGTTATCTCAGACCATATAAGCATGGGGCAACAAAGAAGGTCCAGAATGCTCCAGAGAAGTTCATCAGCTACTAGGCTGTCTGGATAAAAGGAGTCTCCTATCTTCACTGTACAGTTCTGTACAGTGCACAGGGGCATTGCAAGTGTGTTTGATTCTGGAGCTGGACCAGTGAGTGTCCACACACAATATGGTACATTTCAGAACAGTTGGGTTTGCTGACAGTTTTAAAATACATACATCAATATAATTTCCATTGATATAGTCTGAGTTGGTGTCTCCTTCTAAGGTCTGCAGCCTCACCCGGGAATGATCATCTGCAAATTAAATGAAAGGAAAACAATTAACAAAAGCAATTAGTTGGGCACATTACATGGAGAACATTCACATCCATGCTGCATTAAATACCTTCCACAATTCCTAGTTTGCTACTAAGACTGGGAAGGATCTATCTATTTATCTATCTATCTATCTATCTATCTATCTATCTACCTACCTACCTACCTACCTACCTACCTACCTACCTACCTAGTCTTTAAAGGGTACCCGAGAACCTTGCCCCTTTTTTCTTTCTCCCTAAACTTATTTATTTGAGGTAACATTGGTTTACAGCACTGTGTGTGATTCGGTGGAATCAGATATGCATCCCCGCATCCCACCCATCCCAGAGCACCCCATCCCTTTATCATGGACCACTGCATTCCCTCAAGATGGGGAAGAAGTTATAATTATTTGCATTTTATGGCAAATATTATCAACTTATTCCTTGATTATTTACAGACCTGAAGCACTGGCAGAGATCTGAGACTCCTCTGTGGAGTCCTGTGAATCACAGGAGAATTATTTCTTGGACTGTAAGTTTGAGGAACTCTATTAAGTCATGTCTAAGCTCTGAGATTTTCACAGGTGCCTATTGACAGTCACCATGACAAATGACAGCTATAAGCCTCAGTCCAGCCTTCTGGGAGGTGTGGACGTGGGTCTAACCTCAGCCACCACCCATGAGCTTTAAGTCCTGAAGGCATCATAGGAGGAGAAACATTGGTGCCCATCAGTTATTTGATTGGAGCCCACCAAGCCTCAGCCACCGGCCAGGACAAGGGCCTGACAGCGCCTGCCTCAAGTTGGGCTGTGATGAGGACTGAATGACAACATAGATTGCCGGGCACAATCGCCGACACACAACAGTTACTGTATAGGGGCTGTGACTGTGGCATTAGTTATTTATGTTGAAGAAATTTGTAAATAAATTTTTTTTCTCCACAAATACCACTGAGGCATCTCAAATATTTTCTTGAAAACCTGTATTTTAAAATAGAAAGTCTGAAAAGCTCTTAAAGCAGGATGATCCTGTTTTGTTCACTGTTTTCCCTCAACCCTTAGAATAGTGCCTGGGAAATAGCATGTTTTCCCCTAAAATATTTCTCAAATGAATAAAAGGTGAACCTTCTGTTTTCTGAAAAAATAAGTACTTTTAAAGAATTATTTTCCTAAATGAATGCACTTCTTAGCAGTCCTTTTTTCCAGTTAAAGTGTAGAGCTGAACCCAAAATTTACTTAATATTATTTTTAATTTAATTTATTTTTTTTGTGGTAAAATTGTAAGTTTTAGATGTATAGCTTGACACCTCAATGACTATATTTACCACATCACAACCACACAAAGAAGTAGTTACCACTCGCCTCCATCTCTCAGAACCCAAGATTTAGAACAGATAAAAGCTGCTCTGAAAGGGGAGCACCCGACCTCTTTGAGGGTTGGTATGAGAAGAACACTTTCAAAACTCCACTCTCAACATGCCAAGCAGTGGGCGGGCGGCCTCTACACTGTTACTTTGACTCAGCACTGGGTGAGCAGCGAGAAAAGACATCTAGTGAGTGGTGAGAAATGATACCCCAGACTGAGGCAAGACAGGAAGAGGCAGGTGACAAACAGGACAATGTACTGCTTTGGACTCATTTGCTCTCTAGTTTCATATGAGAGTGAACATTTCATATTGACCCCCAAGTTGAACCTCCTAATGGATAAATGTTTTGTTTGTTTTCAACAGTGTATGTAGAAGGAAAGTGTCAAGTTTCTAACCTTCCGTCATCATGGGGACTTTCCACTTCAATTCACAACAGACAGTCACAGTATTTCAGGTCAGGGCCTTACAATTAGCTGAGGCTCAACAAGTTCATCTGGAATGTGGTGACAAAGTGGGCCAGGCAGGAAGAACACCCCAGAGAGAGCTTTGACTTTCCCCTCTGTTCAAGAGGGAATATGGGTACTGGTAAGTTTATGAGCCACAGGGTTTGGGCTTGGGGGTTAGATTCCCCCACTTGTTTCCCCCACTTGTGATTCTGGGCAAGTTTTTCCTTCTGTTTTTTTAGCTGCTCTACCTGTAAAATGGGGATTCATGGTGATCACCTCATGGGATTATTGTGAGCACTAAAATAACATACAAAAGATATTAGAAAAGATCCTGGTATACAGTAAGTGATGGATAAATGCCAGTTATTATATGCTGTGTCAGACATCTGCTTATTTCACTGTCTTTATAGCTGCTGCCCTAACAGATGGCAGCAACCCAGGAATGGGCTCCTGTGCTGTCAAAATTTCTTCTCATGGTGACCTGCTTTAAAAACAAGTTTCCTATAACTTAAGTGCATGGTGACAGATGAGTGGATTAAGAAGATGTAGTATGCACACACACACACCCATGTATGCACACACAAAGGAACACTACTCAGTTATTAAAAAACAGATGCATTTTTGCTATTTATAATAATACAGATGGAACTGGTGGGGGTGATGCTAACTAAGCCAGATCAAGAAAGACAAGTACTGGATGATTTTACTCATATGTGGAATATAAAGAAGCAAAAGAAACAGACAAAATTAGACTAAAACAAACGCTAGAAATCTGACTGCAGAACTGAGGCTACCAGCAGAGGGAAATGGGTGAGGAGTGAAGGGATGGAGGGAAGCTAGGGGAGTACAGTGGAGGACTGTGGTGCTTTGGTGGTGGGTGTGGTATGGTAACAGAGAGCTGAAGAGCTGTGAATCTTTACCCTTAAATCATACACAGTGCTGTAATCCAATGCTACCTCAATTAAAAAAAATTACAATAAAAGGAAACTAAATACCCAGTTTCCTAGAGCACATTTTGCTTAAAACAAGAGATTCCCTACTCATAGTTTGCCCCTGTCGCTGGGGAGGTAAGTCAGGGGGCACTGGCTGCTATATGCAGTGAGTGGCGTTTGTGTTTGTGGGCGAGCCGGTGCTTGTCTCAGAGCGGAGCTGTAAGCAATTCTGCTGGTAAAGTCCTTTGAGCTTCCTGAATGAAAGATGCTACAATAGAACTGAATCACGGCCATTCTACGCACAGAGGGCTTTCAGACAGCGTCTCTGAAGGGAGATTAGGTTTACCTTCCTGTGCTCCTTGCCTTTCCCTGAGCAGTTTTTTAAAAGGCAGGCAGAGCATTAGAGGCTCCCAATCTTTAGAAGCAGAGCAGTCTCAGAATCTATTGTACCTCCCTGTCAGAATCTTCCCCTCTTTCACACTTTATTTCTCTTACAACCTCAGGATAAATGCCACCCATTCCCTGTGATTTACCACCCCTGGGCTTCTCAAATTGTTCTGGAATGTTCTCATTAGGTCCCTCAATCTCTGACAGACTGTGCTCTCACCTCCCATAAACAGTTTTTGAAATAAGGGGTTTACCCCTCAACTCTTACCATTTAGTCAGTTACTCCCCCCACTTTTTTAAACTGCTACTTCTCCAAATTCATTTGCTTTACTTCTCTCAAGACAGAAAAACCCCACAAGTCACGCGTACAGCATGTTTCCTAAACAGGCTGAGATTGCTATTTCCCTTTATGTGCATGGTAGTGTCTTTGCTTTAAAGTTGATTCTAGTACATTTTAATCTCGTGTGGCCAGAGACCACACAGAGTCTGTTCTGTATATCCCTATGAGCACCTTCCCCAAATCCCATTCTCAGCATCACCACACTCAGGGGTCCTGCCTAGCACACAGCAGTGAGCACCATATACCTGAATTTTTTTTTTTAAGATTTATTTATTTATGCATACAAGCTGGGGTACAGGCCAGAGGTGTGGGGCGATGAGAGGGTTCACCGGAGACAGAGTGGGGAGCGGAACAGGCAGATCGAGGGAAATACACTGCTGAGGGGAGCAGCGGGCAAGGTCCCCGGCCGGGCGTTGAACTCGTGTAGCTGCTGCTGACAGCTCCACAGCACAGCGCGTAACCGCTGTGCCACCTGGGAGGCCCTCAATACCTGACTTTTCACTGCACTTATGAATCAGTGTCGGGCAGTCACTAGCTCGGTGGAAGAAGGATCAAGCCTGGCATGCTTTGATCAGATGAGGTTCACTAAGGCTTTCTGGGGTGCCAGAAGTGGTCCTGCCATGGACTTGGTTCGTAGCAGTGTCATCAGTGTTGGCTTTATAACAGTCTACTAAACTGTATATGGTTGTTTTATACCCTTTTCTGCAGCTTTATGTGACTATATAAAATAAGTCATTTTTTTTCCTTTTTTAAAAATTTAATTTATATCCTTTACATTACTGTGTATCCCCTGTAGTTTCCCACCACCAATTTACCCTGAACCATCACCACGGTCCCTTGTGCTCTTTTCTCCCCTATTTTGGTCCCTCTTCCTCCTGCTCCCCTGTAGAATGTCTCTTATTTGTGGTTGCCTGCTAGTTTTTGCTTTTGTTTATGTTTTGTGTGCTATTTTCTCCTTCTGATTTCTCGTTTGGCTCTCTTATAGTACTCCTGTAAGTGATACCATTCGATATTTTTCTAAAAGAGTCATTTTGAGGACATTCTGCTAAGTGAAATACCATGTATTAATGTATTGCTGTATGGGTGTACACATGATGGTATGTATTTATGCATCTATGACTGAGTGTGTGTGCTTATATGCATGTGCATGTATTTGTGCATCTATGTACTAGTGGGTATGTATGCATCTATTCATGTGTGCCTGCATTCATATGCTAGAGGTGGGGTAATTTGAGGTTTAAAGCAGATCTCTATGTTCTAAGTCCCTAAAACACATTACTCATGCCCACTTCGTCAAGTAACATTATATTTAAAATGCCTGTAAGTAGTTTCAAACATTTTAACATTTTCATGTTAAATACGCAACGTGGATGTGATTAGCTATTATCATAGTGGCATAAGTGGAGTATGTCATTGATCATCTTTCATTTCTAACCAGTTCTCTGTTTCTCCTAAATATTGATGACCTATTTAAGGTAAATTGTAATCAAAATGATCTTAGCAACATTTGCCCTCTGAGAGGAGACTTGAAATTAACTGTAATTATAATTGATTTCTGCAAATATGGTGTAGCTCCTTTGTGGCTGCATGCTCGACAAAGACTGTTGCTGCACCAGACCAAGGAACAAGGTGCAGAAGAGCCAAGACGGCTGTTGGGAAGGGCTGATATCCCTGTTTGTGTTCACCTGGGGTCAGACCCTGCCATGCACCTTCTGAGAAAGAGGCCAGTGAGAAACCATTGCATGAAATGGTGGCTGTGAGTTAAGACTTGTTCTTGCTATTGGGCCTCATAAGTTGCTAACTTAATCTTGCTTTGTTTCTGAGTCTTTTTTACCTATATCCTCTGGTAGAGACTCTTACTCTTCATTCTTTAGATTTTTATATTCTGCCTGATTTTTCTAGATTTTACCTTTTGCTTTCCTAAACACACCATATCATCTGCTTCTCCTCTACTCTTGTCCACCTCAACGTTAATGCTGGAAGCCCTCCCTGCTAGTCCATTCAGCTGCCTTTGTACCTAAGCTGGATCTTAATAGTAGCATATTTCTCAAAAGGGACACTGTTGGAGCTGCTAACCTAGTAGCGAGAAACACACAGCTAATGACAAAATCTGGGAAGAAGCCTTCAGCACGGGCCATCGAGACTGGGTTATTGGTTGAAAGAACTGGATGACAGACTGGGTCAAAGTTTCACTCTCTTCATTATTCACTGGGAAAATGGAGTGGGAGGGCACAGGAAACATCAATACAGATGAAAAGCAAACCCCAGAAAGGACCTTGTCTCCCCCTTCACAGTTAAAGTGGTCTGTCCTCGCTGTCATGCCCTCACTGACTCACCTATTCAAAGTGTTGTTGCTGATTTCAGTAATGTTCCTCACGTCCCCATATCAGAGTCTTCAGTTTTCACTGTACTTCAGCAGGACCAGAGTGATATGCCCTTGTTTCCATTAACAGGACGTTTCTTTGTATACATGCTGAGCAATTCTGGGTGAGAATTTCTCACTAGTAAGAGTCCCTCCAGGCTGGTGCTAGACTGTCTATGTCCTATGTTCCCTCCACAGATGATCTTACCACACCACTGGCTTTAACTACCCCTCATCTGCCTCGTGATCCATTCATTGATATTGGCAGCCAGAATCCTCTCTTCTGGGCTCCAGAACAGTTATAACTACCTGACCTCTTATTTGAATGTTTTAAAGGCATCTCAGTATCTCTCCAGATTAACTTCATAAGTTATCCTTGCTATGCGGTCACCCCACACCACGCGTAGGCACTGGATGTGGTCTGTGTGTCCAACGCGATGTTGTCAGAGGGCAAAATGGTTTAAAATTTCTTTCCACACCCATGAGTTTGCAATGTGCAGGTAGAGCAGATGAGGGCACGCATGGACGAATGGGAGAAGGGTAAATAAGTGAGAGGTAGACTTGCAAGGAATGATATTTTGGGTAAAAGAGAAGACCATGGGATTTGGAGCAAAAAGATTCAAGTGGAGCATTTTCCCCAGCACAGAGTAGCGAAGGAACTTTGGCAGGTCATGAACCTTTCCAGTGCCAGCTTCCTGAGAACACTCTCTGTTGTGGAAATGAACTGAAATGCCTTTAAAAATGACATTGATTATTGTTACCTGAAAAAGAAGTCAGGTAATTTTTCTTCTGCAACCCTCCTGTACTGAAGGAGCATTCTTCAGGTTAGCAGATTTAACCAATTATTTAAAATGTAAAAAAAAAAAATAAAAAATCAGCATTTGAAAATCTCAGGTTCAGAACTACGAGCAGACAGGTAACTGCAGGCCCAGCCTTGCTCCCTCCATCGTTCCGTGACCTGCCCGGGACCCTCCTGTAACTGACTGTGACTCTGGGCTCCATTTCCGGGTAGTTTACCTGGGAGTCACCCTTACTTCTCATTTCTGGTGCTGATTTTCTAGATTTCACATGCTCTCCATTCTGTCCTGTCCTGGATTCTTCCATCGTTTTTCCATCAAATTGCACTATTTTGTACTTGTTGAGGGACACTACTGAGAAGACTGCTCTACCCCAGCAAATCTATCCACTCTCTTAATCTCAGTTTCTATGGCACACTGAAAGCTTTCCCTATGCACAAATTTTCACTTTTTTCCCCATGTTTTATACATACATATATATTATATACACATACATATCTGTACATATATGATGGATAACATGATTTGATATACATATACACAGAGAAATGATTACTACAGTCTCGTTACATAGTTGTAAAATTATATGTGTGGTGAGAGCACCTGAAAACTACTCTTTTAACAAACTTCTAGATTCACTACAGTATTATTAGCTATAGTCATCATGATGGACATTAGACCTCAAGACCTCTACATCCTATAGAACTGCAACTCTGTACACTTTGACAAACATCTTCCCATCCCCACCTCCCTGCTCCTGCCTTTCTACTCTCTGCTTCTAAGTATTCAACTTTTTTTTAAAAAAGATTTATTTATGCATACAAAAGCTGGGTTATAGGCCAGAAGTGTGGGGGGTGAGAGGATTCACCAGAGACAGAGTAGGGAGCAGAACAGGAGGACTGACTGAAATACACTGCTGAGGGGAGCAACGGGCGAGACAGGAGAGGTCTGCTGTACCATGTGGGTCAGTTCCCTGGCCAGGGATCGAACTCTTGCTGCAGTAGCTGCTGATAGCTTCATAGTGCTGAGACATAACCCCTTGAGCCATCAGAGAGGCACAGAATTTGACTTTTTTTTTAACTGCACATGGAAGTGAGACCATGTAGTTTTTTTGCTTTCTATGACTACTTTATTTCACTTAGTATAATACTTCCAGTTTCATCTGCTAATACTGTTGCCAAGAGTTATCTTTTCCTCTTGTTTTCTACTGTTTCAAAAATCCCTCTAGAAATTTTTGCAGTGACTTATATAATTTTTCTATAAGGCTGTATGCTGGCATATCCTGAGACTCACTCACTTAGATCACTTGCCAAACAATTATTAAAATAGGGTATCCAAATCCTGAGAAACAACTGTTAATCCATCCCAGTCGTAGAAATACCACGACTGGTGGAGGAAGTATTTGCGCTGCTGTCACGCTCACCCCTGCCCAGTTTCTGTATCAAGCCACCCCGCTGAGTACTTTGTCACTAGGGAGTGACCCCAATTCAGCCTGGGCTCCTCAGTTGAGCCTGAGAACAGCATCATTTTAGGCCACCTGTGTTTCTTTATTTACAATAGTAAAAAGAAATCTAAGATGCTGTTAGAATTGTGGTAGAATTTCAGGAATAAAAATAGTAAAAATAATTCTTTAAGTCACTATTTTATATATATACCCATATAAGTTGTTTCTTCATTAGAATGAAGAATATTACTATGTTTACTCTTTTTTAAAAAAGATTTATTTATTTATGCATACAAGCTGGGGTGTAGGCCAGAGGTGTGGGGTGGTGAGAGGAATCACCAGAGAGAGAGAGAGTGGGGAGCAGAACAGGCAGATCTATTGAAGTACACTGCTGAGGGGAGCAGCGGGAGAAGCAGGAGAGGTCTGCTGAGCCATGTGGGAAGCTCCCTGGCTGGGGATTGAACTCATGCTGCAGTGGCTCTGGACAGCTTTGTAGTGTTGCGCTTAACCTGTTGCGCCACCAGGGAGGCCCACTATGTTTATTCTTTCAACACTTCCTACAAATTCTGTAATTTGTAGGAAGATCAGTTTCACTGAATGGGACACCTGCTTCAGAGGGTCACGGTCTTGGGGATAACACCACTAACTAAGATGAGGAATTCAGTGAATGTGTCTTAAAATTCTAGCTAGTGTTTTTCAAGGAACATAAGAGAGTGTAATGATCACACTCATTATTTTGCACCAGTGTTTGCATATAAAAGGGTTTTAATGGTGTTTAAAAGCTGTTTATTGGCTTTTGCTCATAAATAAGTTAAAATTTTTCCTTATTTACATGATAAATTTACTTAACTAGCCCTTTCCAAATATAAACTAATATCCTGCCCATCATTACCAGACCACACACACAAATATAACCTTCCCAGTTCTCTCACTGTTCCTAACTGTAGTGACCTCTGAGCTTAAGATACACACCAAATCCCCGACTAAGCTGGCCCCTTGGAGCTATGGGGTCTTCTTTGCTGGGGGCTGGTAGTTGAAGATAAGGAGCTGGACTCTGCAGGCCCTTCCCCGCCCTTTCCCCCACTTCTGTGGTCCATTCAGCAAAGACATACAGATCTGCCACGTGCCAGGCGCCATGCCAACTGAAGTCATTCTTTCAACAGATATTTATTGAGTACTGATTACATCCCAGGCACTGTCCTACATGTCAGAGAGCAGGGAATAAAACGGACAGGATTCTCTGCCCACACAGTAGGCAACAGAGAAATAATCCCTAAGTAAATGTTATAATATACATGTTAGGATGTGTGGCATGTAACAGAGAAATTTCAGCAGGGAAGGCAGAAGGGTGTTGCAGAAAATGCAGTTTTTAAAATTGTGGTCAGACTTTGCTGAGTGGATAAGATACAGGCCGGCACCTGATGCAGGTGAGGAAGAGCAGCAGGTTCAGGCAGAGGCCCTGAGGGGGGGCAGAGCTGCCAGCCAGGCGCAGGGGCACAGCAAAGAGCCCAGCGGCACTGGAAGAGAGTGAGCAAGAGTGAGAGGAGAGGTGGGAAATGGGGAGACACAGGGTGACCATGTGAGAAAAAACAGACACGGGCCCTACCTTCAGGACAGCAATGTGTCCAGTGAGGGGAAAAGAGGCTAAAATGATTAGTTTCTTATTATTGGATGGATGGATGAAATAAAACAAAAGCGAAGGGCCATAAAGAGGAGGGACGTAGCACTGAGAAAAGCTACGGTGTGGGAGCTGACTTGTTTCAGGTGTGGGGAGGCTATCCTGAGGTCAGGAAGTGAAAGGCCACCAAATAAAGGACTAGACAAAGGGGGAGTGGGTCTACCATGTGAACAAAGCACCCACTTGAGGGAACCCTTTGAGTCTGAAGAACTGCAGTAAGGCCAAGTGGCCAGAGCTGGGGTGGCCGGGGACAGCCGACCTGCAGGGCTTCTAGGTCAGATGAAGGATGTTAGTCTCTGTTAAATAAGAAAAAGGAAGCCATTAAATGGTTAGTAAGGGGAAGGGGACTATTAATCAAATTTGCATTTGGAAAATTTAATCTTACTAGATAATTAAAAATTGCACTGGAAGGGGACACCAGTTAAGATATTTTCTTAGTAGCCCAGGGAAGAAAAGAAAATAATGAACACTAGAAAGGAGAGAAGTAGATGGATTCAGGAGGAGAAATTGACCAAATTGAATTGACAGGATGTGGGGTAAGGAAGAAAAGAGTCAGAGATAACTACTGTGTTTCTGACATGCAGGATGATGGATGGACGGACGGATGGACGGATGGGCATGGGAATGAATATAAGATGTTTACTCATATGGGTAACACTTGAAAGTAACCAGATTTGAAGAGGGGTGTGCAGGAGTCGGTGTGAGGTTGAGAGTAGCAAGGACAGTTTCTGGGGTTATGAAATGATAGGTCCTAAGTTCAAGATCTTGAGAGTTGAAGATGAAATTGGTGTGGCAGAAATGTATCTATGCAGTAGAAATGAAATGTTCTTGTGGTGGAATCTGTTCTTCACTGAACTGGGACTCAGCAACTAGAGGCTACATGCCAAATCCAGTCCGCTGCCTAAATCAGTTTGATCTGAACACAATCAGACTGTTCATTTATGCGTTGTCTCTGGCTGCTTTTATATTAAATAGCAGAGCTGGGGAGATGAACTGAGACTGGTGGGTCTTCAGAGCCTAAAATATTTATTATCTGGTCTTTCACATAACAGTTTATCAAACCCTATATTTGCCAAAGGGCAGTATCCAATTATGTTTAGCCATTGTTCTGACTAGCACAGTGTCTGGCAAATAGTAGGTGATCAGTAAGTATTTGCTGCATTGAAGGGATGCATTACTGGATTTATCTAATCACAAGCTCTTGGTCCAGCTGTGAGAAGACATCAGCTAGAGGAATGGGATTCAACATTTCTGTGGAAAACAGTTGTATTCCAAATCTCCAAAAGGGCCAAAGGCCAAGTGACCTAGGCAGGACCTCTGGAGGCTGCTTTGCAGGAGCAAATCCACGACAAATGCCATGGTGAGCTTGCCGAAGTGTCCCAGAAAGAAGGCAATGCACATGGCTTACCGAAAGGGGTTACTCTACTACCTGAGTCTATGAAAATATATTTTCCTAAATAATTAAACCTAAAAGTAATTTTTTATACCACAAAAGTACCTCTTTCTACTCGTGATCACGAGCAAGTTACTTTGACCCTCCATAAGCCAACTTGAAAATGAGGACAGTGCTTATTATTATTGTTATTTTTTAAAAAGATTTATTCATTTATGCATACAAGCTGGGGTGTAGGCCAGAGGTGCCAGGCGTGAAAGGATTCACCAGACACAGAGTGGGGAACAGAACAGGCGGATTGACTGAAATACACTGCTGAGGGGAGCAGCGGGCGAGACAGGAGAGGTCTGCTGTGCTATGTGGGAAGCTCCCTGGCTGGGGATCGAACTTATGCTGCAGTGGTTGCAGACAGCTTCATAGTGTGAGACTTAACCCCTTCCACCACCAGGAAGGTGTAGTGCTTAGTATTATTAGAATATTTTATATTTTCATAGAATTTGTGTTTTTTTACGTGTTTTCATACAAAAAAAGACAGTATACATTTGATCACAATGTCGGGAGGGAAGAGAGACTATGCTGGTCTTTTGTTCCTCATCCCCACAGATGTGCTGCTTTAGTCCCAGTGCCACACCAGGCCGAAGGCAGGCAGCTGTCAGCTACTGCCTCTCCCCCAGCTCATGATTAAATGTCCTCTGACATCTGGTTTTCCCCGGGAGCCCACTCTGAGGTAGGTGACAATTAGTGATAAAGGGTTAACAACTACCACATAAATTAGATCCTGTTCCCACTATCCTCCTCAGACAACAGAACGAAGCCCCCAGAGGACAGTGGCAGCTCCAGAATTCTCTGTAGCGACAAGGAGGTCACCCTGGGGCTAGAAAACTTCGCTTGAAGCTCTCTGAAGAGCAAGTGCACAGTTACTACTTCATTTATATGTTCATTTGAAGTGGTTGAAGGAGATGAAGGATGGGGAGCGAGGGGACTAGAGTCTCCCTAAGCTGTCTCTTGTCACAGACTCTGGCCTGTAGATGCTGCTGGTAACTTCAGGCATGGGGGCAAGCTGGGGGGCTCGAGCACCCAACTGTCCAGTGGGCAGTTGCTATAAAAGCTGCTCCTGGGGTGGACGCCTGCCTCTGCTTCTTACTGGCTATAAGTCATCTACATTTTTTATGCTTCAGTCTCCTCTCAATAACAAAACGCCTTTCATGGTGTCATTACAGGGAGTGTGTATTAACAAGTACAAAGCGCTCAGGGTGCTGTCAAGCATATAGTACGTGTTCAGCAAATGCTAGTTCTTCTTCTTTTTTTTTCCTTAATCATTCAAAAATATTTCTCAAATGTCTACCAAGGACAGGAATTAAACTAGGCACTGGAAAGGAGCAGACTCAAAGTTACAAACTGGACAAAGGCGTAAGCACACCTAAAACTGCCCCCATGTATGCTGCCTACTACATGCTCAGGATAAGGGCTGCATCTGGGATACTACAGCTGCTGCAGGACAGAGACTTCTGCTTGGTGTAGACGGAGGGCCAGGGCACTGCTGAGAATCCCCATTTTACCCCTGTGAATTTCTCTGGAGTCAGTGGCAGAGCCAAAGGAACTCCTGGAAAGGATCCTGCGTGCCTTTATGAGAAATCTGAATTCTTCTCACTGTGCAAAGCTTCAAAGTCTCCCAGAGAGTATGAAGGAATGTGGACGGTACTTGCTCCGAGTGTTCTGCTTCATTTAAAAACATGCTTGAGGGCCTCCCCAGTGGCGCAGCGGTTGGGCGCTGTGCTGTGGAGCTGTCGGCAGCGGCGACGCGAGTTCGACGCCCGGCCGGGGAGAATCCCACATGGTGCGGCAGACCTCTCCTGCCTCGCCCGCTGCTCCCCTCAGCAGTGTAGTTCTGATCTGCCTGTTCTGCTACCCGCTCTGTCTCTGGTGAACCCTCTCGCCGCCCCACAGCTCTGGCTTGTACCCCAGCT
>PVIJ01013933.1:0-43049 GCA_004024925.1 Scalopus aquaticus
CATGGAGATGGATCACAGGTGAATTGGTGTTGGGCTACCCAAGGGGAATACAAAATGTAAAAGACATAAATAACAATAAAAAAAATAATATTAATAAAAAAATAAAAGTGAAAAAACCCTAAAAAAAATAAAGATAGGTAGAGGAAAAGGAGCCTTTGTAATAAAATGAGAAAGAGAATCAGGAGGTGGGGGGGGGAGGGTTGAGGAGCTAGTGAGAAGACTGGAGCTAAGCCTCACATAGGAGAGTGTCCCAAAGGTTATTGAGTAACTTGAAAGCACCTTACTTATTCTAGTAGATATTTCACTCATTTTTCTAAAAGGAGGTAATTTAAGACTGTCTTAGAGTAGATTTACTAATGTGAACACGAGTAAATTCAGATTCTTTTGAGCTAATTAGGGAATAATGAATGTGGAAATAAATTTCCATTGTGAAACAGTGTATAGAGGACAGGAGCGAAAGATGGGAGCTGTAAGTTAGAGACTAATGGTTAAGCAGCTGGTACAAAAGAAGGCGTGCTGAAATGATAGATTGATTTATATTTATATGCTCAAGTGAGGAGATATACAAGAAGTGTGGAAAAGATTACATGGTTTTGAAAGGAATAAAACCAAGTTTTATTTTTTTCAAGAAGATGACATACCAATGAATAAGCCTATGGATTTTCCTTTAAAGACCAAAATCCCAGGAAATACTTGGGGCATTTGTGACATCCTGCTAACAGAAGCCACAGAGAAGGGCCAATTCTATTTGGGAGCAAAGAGACATCTCCCAGCTCCTCCACACATGCTTTCCTGCAGTCATCAAGGGCTTACTTCCTTCAGATCACCCCGTGTATCAGTCCCTGGGGATTTGTTTAGCCTCCTGGTTGTTTCCCTTAGAATGGTTCTTGGTGGGTGGTTATTTGCCCCATTTGATGAGAACTGCACTAGACAGGGGTGGAGAGTAGAATTAAGTCATTGGTTGAGTCAGTGAAGTCTTCTGCTAAAAGAAAACACAATGCATACCCCGTACCCTAGAGAACTGCAGGCGGAAGTTACATTTCGTGTTAAGTAAAGAGTACTGCAAAGTTAGAGATGTGAACCAGCACAGAATGTTCCAGGAAATGCAGCTGGTTTGATCCCTTAGGTAGGTAGTCAAGAGACTGGAAGCTGGAGACAGACACTAGCCCAGGCCAGCAAGTGCAGTGGCTGGAGTGCTGATCTACTATGCTGTTGTTCCTGTTGAAACATTCTGCAAGTGCTTACTATCAATATGCATAATTCTGAGATGCAGGATAATGGCCTTCTTTATATTCACAAAGAGGTTACAAACCCCTCAAAGTTCAAGAACTACTTCAGAGAGTAAAGGACACATTTTATGGATTTGAACTGGGAAGACTGAATATTAAGGCCCAATGAACTTGTTGGGACTTAAATAATGGTTCCTTTCTTCCTGGTGGTGATTTGCCTACTCTGGAACTAATTTGATAAGGTCAGGCCAAAAGCAGAGGTAGTGCCTGCAGGACACGTATTCCAGCAAAATGGTTGTCTGTTGATGGACAAGGCAGGTGGGGGAGGAGGCTCTGCCTCAGACAGTAGGAGTGCCAAGGGCTCTCTGACGTAAGGGTGCTTGCACAGCTTCTCCCTTCCTCCCTGTGCACAAATGTGATTACGCCTCTGCAGAGCTGCTGAAATCAGGTTAGTGTCACTGAGCTGAACCGGGTAATCAGAGCCTGGGGCAGAGCAGGTGCTGATTTTGAAGTGGCTTCTGAGAATTAAGACAAGCCGATTTGTCATCATCTGGAACACGGTGCCCTGCTGCCTTGCTGGCCTGAGCCTTCTTGCTGGACCCTACGGCCTGCCCAAAGTCTCCATCCTGAGCTGCAGCAAAGGGCTGGGATTCTTGGAAGGGCCCCTGACATAGCCCAGGGTGCTGGGGTCTTTAACTAGCAGAACAATCAGAGTTATGTACTCTGGGCTCATTTCTGGTCTGCTCTTGCCTTTCTGTGTGTCCTAACCCACTCTGGGAGCTGTACTTCAATAAACTATAAAGTAAGGGTCATGAAGGTATCCAACTCAAAGTTTACTGAATAGAACATTTCTGTGAAGTTCCAAATCTGCAGAGAGTTGAGTACTCATGATACTGGGCAGCAAGGGGCACTAAAGCCAACTAAGGACACTGCCCAAATAGTGTATCTATCACTGTCTGAGTTCTTTACCCACACACAATTGTAAGAGCACTCAGGTTCAGCAACAATGGAGAAGAACAACAATAGAATTTATTTAGCAAACCAGGGGAAAACAAAGACTACCTGAGGCCAAAAATGGCCGTTTACCTCACCTGAAGCAGTGTCTAGTGTTTTCAAGTCCTAAACAAAAAGAAGCTAAGATGGTGTCTTCCTGCCACTGAGAACACAGAGCTCCTCTCCCAAACAATAGCCCACGTGTCCAAGATGGCATCTTCCTACCACTGCAGACCTGTAGCAGGTGGCAGCCAGACTCTAGGCCATGTTCCAACTCATGAAGACAACAGAAGACACAGCAGGAGATGCTCCTGGATATGCCAAGATACCCCAGCACAGCACCAGACAAGGAACACAAAACAGCAGCTGCAGTGGCTGAAGGACCCAACAAATGGCCACACTCATGCCACTCGGCAAGGTGCCTGGCTCTGGGTCTTCGCCTTCTCTGCCAGGCTGTAACAGCAGCAAACCAGAAACAGTTTCAGTGGCTTGGCTACTTGCAAAGTGTCCGAACTTTTCCTCTCTGAGGTTGGCTGCCGGAGGCCTCTCTGCATTCATCACAGGCCCATAACAACCTTCTAGAAGCTGGGCATGGTGGGGGCTAAAATCATTGACCTGGAAAACTTTGAATCCCAAACGCTGAATCCTCAAATGCTGAATCCTGAATGCTGAATAATCCATGGCTATATCTGCAGACCCTTTTATTTCTTATCAGTTGCTCCACCCCTAAATACAACACTTTTTAACATTTTCCCTGGGAATATCCATCCTCACCAGCAACCCCCTCCAGCGGGCACCACCCATAACAGTCTTTGGCTTCAGCCACTGGTTACGCTCAGAGAATAGCCCCTATTACTCTCAACTAAGTCATTCCCAGAGTAAGGCAAGATTTTATTGCTTTTATAGAACTACTCCATGCCCAGAACAAAAACATTAATAATCACATTAAACATCTCAAAATAAGGGTGCATATAAACTAAAATCCAGCAATTCCACTCCTAGGTATCTACCTGAAAAATGCAAAAACTAATCCGAAGGGATCTCTGCACACCTATGTTCATTGCTACAGTATTTACAATAAATAGCCAAACCATGGAAACAACTTAAGTGCCCCAAAACAGATGAATGGATTAGGAAAATGTGGTACAAATACACAGTGAAATTCTGCTGAGCTATTAAAAAAAAAAAAGACACGCATGCCATTTGCAACAACATGGATGGAAGTAGAGGGGATTAACCTCAGCAAAATAAGTCAGGAGGATAAAGACAATTGCCAGATGGTGTCATTTAATGTGGAATATAAAGAGGCAAATCAAAGGGTCAGATAAAACTGAGCCAATGAAAAACCCTAGACATCTGACTGTAGAATTGAGGATACCAGAGAGGGAGGAGATGAAAGAGAGCAAAGTGGAGATGGGGCACAGTGGACTCAGGAGGACTCTGGGTGCCTTGGTGGTGAGTGTGGAGTGGCAATATACTCTTGAATGGTGTGATACTATCCCTCTAAGTCATAACACTGTTGTAAACCAATGTTGCCTCAAAAAAAAAAAACAATTAAAAAATTTCAAAACACAAAATAAGTTATTGCTCTTAATTAGAATTTATAAGAGGAAAATGAAGTGAAATGGAAGGAATTGCTGAACTACAGATATTTAATTCCCAAGAAACTCTTAAGCTTGAGAAAATAAATGATGTAAACAATATTAAGAAGATTGACTCACCCTCTTTTTTTTTAACTTGATAATTTTTATTATTCTTTTAAAAACACAGATGAAGCCATCACCTTCTGCCCTTGGGCACAGGACAACTGTGTTCCCTGAATAGGACTGTTCTCCAGCCCCGGCAACTGTGCACGCAGAGGGCCAGGGCTGCCAGCTGAGACTCACACAGAGTAGGCACCATGCATCCTTGCAAAAGCACTTTGAGGGGTGCACTTGGTTTTTAGGTCAGTTTTGGCAAAATGGAACCAGAAAGCCTCCAACCTGGTTCTCAAGTTTACTAGATTATACATTTCTGAACTCTTCATCTCTATTCTCGGGCATGTGACATTTCTGGGATGCTAGTGGGGGCTCATAAAGACCACATAGATTGAATGATATTTCATACTCCTGTTTATTCTAAAGAGAAATCTCATTACCCAGATAGTACCTGGTATTGTAAATCAATTAGGCTCTTTGCTTTTGTACACATCATATGATTTTTGATCATTTTAAGAGTTTGATTTTAGTTCATATGTTTTGGCACCTATTCCATGTCCAGCAAAGTGTACGTTTCTGGAAATGTACAGAAATAAGATTTGAACCCGGGTTTCAAGGGCTCCATTGTTTATGGGGAGACAGCCCCATGTGTGGAAATGATCCATGTCTTTGGCTCACAAGAGGCTGGGAGAGCAAGAGCAGGCAGAGGACTTGGCCAGCAGTGCACAACACTGTCTTGAAATGCCTCTGCAAAAATTATGTTCAATGTCAGTAGGGTTTTTCATGAATCTCTTTAGAACAAATCTTCTTTTGCGGGATGAAGTTTATCTTGGCGATAGTAGCATTCAGAAAAGAGGTGCAAGTTAGTGACGGGTACTCTTCTGTGGCTCTGAACAGCCCTTGGAGGCTGTTCTAAAAGGAGATTTCACCACATCCTGAAAGCACCAGTCCACTGGCATGTGGTCCTTGCCAGCCTACTTGCTCTGCTTTCCACACACACCAAACCAAGAAAAAAAATTAGATTTCCTGCTTTACAGAAACACTATTCTTACAGTCACTACGAATACCAAGAGGCAAACACAGGCAATGCCAGCTGTATGGTGGGCCTTCGCTGACACTCCCAGCTCCTGGGGGAATCGTGCAGGAGCCCAGGTCAAACCTCACAGTCTCATCTGCTGTCAGCAAATGTTTCTCTCATCTTCATAATGCTTTTTTCAAAGATCAATGCACATTTATAGCTTTGTATCTCCTTTTAGCATATACTCATTGCACTCTATGTTCAAGGCTCTGGGCTGGACTTAGTGGGATGGTTATGCGTATGGAGGGTACGATGGTCACTAAGACATGGAGGTTGAAAAGCACTCTGCTTTCATTCTCCAGGTGGTGGCAACATTGGGGACCACATCCTGCTGCTCATTTGACAACCTCTTAGAAGTGGGTCCTATCTGTAAGTATCCAATTAAATTTTCTTTTGTAAAATATTCTCAATATGTGGGGAATTTGGTAGAACTTCCTTCTTGGGTTCTCCTTCATAATATTAACATGATATAATATAATATACTTATATGTAATATAACTATATTCTAATAAAATATATTCTAATACTAGCATAATAACTTAATAGTATCATAGCTTGCTAAACTCTCTTTGTATTTGCAATAATACAAACCTAAGTAGCTTGAATTTCTCAAGCTCGGAATTTCAGCTGTCTGGATGAGAGCGGAGCTTACTTATAACTTAGCATTCATAAGAAAAATATATGTTCCTAGCAATGAACCAATGACACAAAATTGAAGGATATTGGCCCATAGAGAATAATTTTACCTCTTAGAGCCAGCCCCTCACACACAAAGGTCATGCAGAAGTAAGTCTTTAGAATCTCCTTTTAAGCTTTTTTGGAATTACTGAATTTAGATAAACAAATTACTTAATGTAATGAAGCAAATCAATAATGAAAAAAGGGAGAGACTTCTCCAAAGAAGAGCACTACTGTGATGTTCTCACCCCTTGCTCTCTCTTAGTTAGGACACTTAGTTTTTCTGAGAACTTGGAGAATGAAAAAGGTGAAGGAAATGAAGCAGCTCTCTTCCAAGTTTCCACCTTTCACAACAGGCCTTGGAGAGGTTCTGTAGCCAGAGACATTTCCTCAGTAGGTCCATGGGTTCTGGAAACTCCCCTTTCCTTGCCTTAGGCTCCATAAGCCATGCCCCTGGGCCCATGAACCTACTGCCCTGAGGGTGGTAGAGCTATGGTGGGGCTTAACACCTGAAGGTGCATGTCACAGGGTACCAGTCAGACCTTCATACCATGGATTTTTAGTTTGTGGCAGATGTCACACCAACCATATGGCTTTGGCTCACTTCCCATCTACCTGTTCCCAGCATGTTTATCACCTCTTCTAACAGCGATCCACCTATGGCCCATCCTCTGGTGAGTGGACCCGCTTCCCTGCTGTGAGCCTTTGGTGATGGTGTGACGTCATGCCCTGGGCTCAGTGAGGGCCACAGAACAGCCATCGTTTAGCCAGGGCTCATCACATAAAACTGTGTGCCTTCAATTCTGAGCTTCATTTCCCCATCTATAGAGGGGAGGGGAGAACAGCACTCATAACTGTGAAGTGATGATAGTTCCCTCCAAGGATTCATTAAAGGGTGAGTTTTGTACAGAAAATACAAGATAAAAGATAAGAGTATTTCACTTGTGCTGGAGGAAGGGGATGACAGTGACAGGTTGTGATGAGTGACTAGAGGTGCAGAATTGCCCATTCACACAGGTTTTTGTTCCACCATCTATGACTGTGCAGATGCCGGTAAGAACAGTGGGCTAATGGTGGTCATGTCTGGCCCAGGACTGAGGAGAAGGCACAGACTGGCCAGCTCAGGACAGTGGCCATCACATTGACCTCGTTAGCTGCGAGCCCCTGTCAGCAAGGACCAGCATCTTGTGTCTTCTCTGACTCAGATGTCAGGCTGGGAACTGGCTGTCCTGGGCAGCAACCAGCTGATATAATTCCCGGCTGTTGGATTTAAGGCTGAGGTCTTCTGCAGGGCATAGCCCACGAGGCCCTGCTGTTCCCTGAGTGCCAGGGCTGGCTGCCTACCAGACCAAGGAGGTGACAGCCAGTGGGTGGCTCCTGGCATTCGCAGCCGGGGACCCAGCTCAGGCTGTCCTGCTGTCCTGTAGCTCCCTCTGCCCCCAGGTCTGGGAGCTGTGGGCAGATCCAGACTTGTGATGTGTTTAGTGCCAAACACAGGAGTTGTTTGGGGTTGGCTGAGAGAGCCGACATGTGTGAATGCCAAAAACCTTCCATTCATTGCCAGTGTTTATACATGTGAACTTAATTTTGACAATTGTTGCTGCTGAAGCTGTTACTAACCAGCAGCGCCTGCATAGTTAGCTCCTGTGACCCACTCTCCCCCTCTAACCCCATTCACTTGACTGCCACTGAAAGTTAGCTCCAAACAAGTGTGTTCTGAGATCTTAGTTGACTGTTATAAAGTGTAAGGATATAGTGTTAGAATTAGCCATTAAAATAATTCAGAGATGCTGTTTACCAAAGAACACACATTAGAAGATGATTTTCTCCAAACTTTAGGAATGGCATTTTCTGTTTAGTTAATTTCTTCTAAATTAATTCACCGGAGAGGCTGCTTCAATCTGTCCACTTGGATGGAGCAATGGAATTTCCTGGTAGGTTTTATTAAGAAGAGAGGGAGACACAGAAAGCAGATAGTTGAAAGAGACAGGTGGGGGGCATGAAAGTTGGAAGTAGAGAATGGGGGTTCCAAGAATGTGGAGGGTGCAGTACGCAAGCAGGACTCCTCCTGGCGGTGTTAGGATAGCAGTGTGGGTGAGGGGTGCAGCTTGAGAGGGCATGGGACCTGGCTACTACCACCATGGGACCCTCATAGGTGATGGCACAGGTAGCAGGAGGATACTCCTTCTCCCTTGATGGGTCTGATCTCAGTGCTGGGTTGACCTTGTCCTGGGGCATGCAGCTCCGTGCTCTGGCCTGCCCGCCTGCCCACCTAATTCCATGCCTGATATTCTGAACCAAACTCAGACATTGGTGTCTGTCTAACTACAAAGTGCCCCTAACCTAAAATCAAGCTCCCTTACTAGCAGTCTGGGAGCACCTCAAACAAACGTATTGAAAGCTCAAATTCATTTTGTGATTTTATGTCTCTTTATAAGTGAATGTAGAATTTCTATCTGACCACAGCATATCTAAGCAATAGGCGTTGTCCATCGTTTCCTAGAAGAAGCCTCATGTCATCCTAAGGCCTCTTTCCCCTGGCTTGCTGCCCCATCACATGGGGCTCTGTGGGCACCAGTGAGAGCAGTTATCTTGAGGTGATGAAGCAGACTCTCTTCCCCGGGGTAGAAAACTGGCTCCCAGTTGTCAGACCTCACACAGGACAGTGGACACTGTGTGGCCATATCTCCAGTCTGTGGAACACATTGGATCTTGATCAAAAGAGGGCTTTAATCCCTTCAAACCTGAAGATCAAACTGAATTAAGGCTTTGAAATGCCTCTCACGTATTTTATCAGCAGAGCTGGGAGTTGCTCATCATTCTTTATAGTATCATACGAGTAACACACACTATGTGTGGGCAGCAAGAATCATGTGTGAGTAACATCATCACGTATGAGTAACAAATACAATGTGTAGGTAACATTCATCATATATGATTAATGTTCGTTATGTATGGGTAACACATCATGTGTCGTGTACGGGTGACACGTCGTGTATGAGTGTTGTGTAGGAATCATGTATAGTTAGCATTAATTAGCACTAATCATGTATGATTAGTGTGAGAGCGTTGTGTATCATGTATGAGTAATATACATTTCATGTGTGACCATGAAAAACCAAACCATGAATTTATCAGCAGGCGTGAATGCACGGGGCAGGTGGTGACTGACTCCGACAAGCACTCCCTGACTCATTGGTTCCAAGAGCAGTGTCCTTATCTGGAAGGAAAGACCCTGGAATCCTGTGCCCTCCATGCTTATGTAGTCTATGATCCAGCTAAGTACCCAGGGTTGAGGTGGAGATGATCACACAGATTCCTCACTAATTCTGTGCTAACTTGTACCAGGCGCAATAAGAATGTCCCCTCAATTTACGCCTTAAGTTGCAAGTGCTACTTTTATCTCCATTTGCTCATGCGAAGGAGCTTGGAGTAAGGAAGTGAGACCACGGGACTGCTGATAGTGGGAGGCAGGAATTGAACCAAATGTGTTCAAATTGAGGAAGTACATTTAAACAAGGGACAATTTCATCTCCCAAATAAGATATGGTCTCTTCCTGCAGGTCTCTACCAGCATGGTTGGAAAGAAAACACCATATTCACAAAGGAGCTGAGGATAATCTCCTAAATTCTGAGAGTATAAAATAAAGGACTTAGGTCACATGGGGCTGGAGTGAGGCAGATCAAGGTCATGCAGAGTGTCTACAGAAGCCTCTGTCAGTGATTCTCGTGGGAAAGACTTCATATGAGTGAGCCAGGAGAATCAGGAGGAAGTTGCAGGCTGGGGAGCCCATGCACAGGTAGGGTAACTAGCATAGGATGGGGATTGCCTGGCGGGTTGAGTGTGCTGCTCCACTGGAGCCACACTGAGCAGGAGCAGGACCCCAAAGAGTCAAGGGCACAACTGTTTCCATTTCCCCTCACTTTCCATGTACACACTGAATGTCTAGTGTGTGCCAGGCACCATGTGGGGACACAGCACACCACCTCTGCCCCCAGTTTTGTGGCCTTCAGAGGAGAGGAGCCTACTTGGAATCCAGAACTCAGGTCAACAAATGTTATCAATGGACTATGTGCAAGGATTCTGGAATGGGATGAGCTCAACTGTCAGACCCAAATGATGAAGGCATCTGTCAGAGAACTCACAAGTTTCATCTGAACTCTAGGCAACCAAGAGAACCTGTGGCTGCACATAGACGCTGCCTATGCGGGCAGTGCCTTCATCTGCCCTGAGTTCCGGCATCTTCTAAATGGAGTGGAGGTGGGTGTGCTCTTTGCTCTTTTATACAGTTCTTTTTTAAAGTATCATGTTATTAGTGACTTCTTATAAAAACGTGACATTAAATTCACTGTGTTTGTTTCAGAAAATTATTTCAAACCAGTCCCAGGGACGACTGGAATTTGCACTCCTTAGAACAGGTTGAGAGCATTTCCTGGTCATGCAGCCTGTCTCCTTGATGCTTACAACTCTTTTTAATGTGTTCAAATCCTGGGCATAGCTGGATATGGTAGATTTTAGCATATGAAACTGTGGGAATAAGATAAGATCTTAATGCATTTCAGATCAAAGGATAATTTAAAATTCTGACTTGCAATTCTATCTGGGCTGGTTCAATATGATAATCAAGTTCTGACCATGCAAGCAAACTTGATATTCACTGTAATCGATATTAAACAAGAAGCTACCAATGCATTTTAATGTCCTATGTCACTTCCAGAATTTATAAAATGTGGCCAGCAATGCCAACTAAAACACTTGCTTCTTTTGAGAAAGAGCAGTCAAAACTACTGACCAATGCTCTGTCTGCCTCTGCACAGGTCTAAAACACGTGCTCTGGCACAGACTTAGCACAGCAATGCCCTTGTGAATGTGCTGAGGGGTCATTTCAGCCTCCAATAGGGTTTCATCGTAGCAGCTCCCTGAGCAGGAGTTCCTGTCTGCCAGAAATTCAGATGTAAATGGGATAAAGGGTTAGAGAGGCAGACCTGGCCAGTGAGAAGACAGTGAGTCAGGGCAGCTGTGACTCTGGGCTTTCTGCTCAGAGGCAAAGGTCTTTTGAGACCTCTCTTATATGCGGGGCAAGGATTGAAAGCATAGCTACTGCATTCGACTGTTTGTTTGAACCCCAAGCAGGATCTAGTAATGGTTCCTCCTTTGAGGGACTGATGAAAGGATCAGAGGAATTAATAATATTTAAAACCTTAAAAAATAACACCTCCCACACAGCATGCACTGTGCATGCATTACATGCTATTATTATTTTTCACCATGACCTGGGGAAACTCCCCCAGAATCTCTCTCTGATCTCATGTCATGCTTGCCCATCAGCTTTCTAATTACCGCTTTGAATTCTCATAATGCCACAATACCAAGAAAACTAGGGGTCAGCAGTATAGAATACAAATATTTCCATCTTTGAACAGAATAATCCAGTTTTACTAATGAATAAAAATAACTTTCTGGTTAATATCTCATTGAATTCATTCATTTATTCACTCTTTCATTCAATAATTACTCTGGGGCTCTGAATAGATCAATCTCCAGGTAAATGGCACTTCAAAAGGCCTCTGTAAATATTGGGGAGAGAGGTATAGTAGGGAGAAGTCCTAAAAATAGAGTGCAAACACCCAGTCTCTAGTTCTGGTAGGTAGTCGTGAGGTGTTTGGTGTGAGGAAATGAAGAATAAATCTCCACATGGAGGCGGAGGGAGGGAAAGGAAAGCGCACAAAATGGAATAGAAAAGAACACAAGGGACCATGGAGATGGATCACGGGTGAATTGGTGGTGGGCTACCCAAGGGGAATACAAAATGTAAAAGACATAAATAACAATACAAATATATATTAAAAAAATAATTGTCTAAGAACAACAACAACAAAATCATCCTGAACATCCCTTAATCCTCTTGGGGAAGGATTTAGGCAAGAATAGAAGCTTCTCCTAGCCTTCAGGGCCCTCACTGCTATCAAGGCACAGCTATCTGTGTACCTTAGGTAATGGTAATAACCCTCCTGAAGCTCCAAAGGCCTGGATTCACCTGCAGTTCCTGTATCAAGGGGACAAGAGACCTACTCTGGCCTGCAGAGAAAAGTCTGTCTGATCCTTTTGGGGAGGTGGAGCCCACACCATATACTTCCTGTTATGGAGATGCTACACATTGAGGGAAATGTCTGTCCCTGCATAGTAGGGACAAGATTCTCATTCCAACTCTGTCAGGTTCAGAATTTCAGGATCTTTTCCTATTACCACTTCCCCTCCCTCTCCCATGAGATGACACCCCCACACTGAGGTTTCATCTTTCATGGGGGTAGAGGGGGAGGCCTCACCTTCAGTCCTTCTGGGCAGGCATTGCAGGAGATCCTATCAGCTGCAGACAGGATTTCATGCCCAACAGTGAGTCACCCATTTTCCTTCCATTATTGCAGATTCTTTCCTTGCCTGGCTGCTCAGCTGGTCAGATAAGAGAACTGCAATATCCTGTTGTAGACTTACCCTGGAGATAAAGAGCCTTTCTCTCTGCTGCAGGAGGAAAATATCACAGTTGGGTAATGAAAGTTTAAATCAGATCAGCCCCCTAGGAGTGAACTAATAAAATTTCTAGCAAACAAAGTGCTTCTTTAACCTTTTGTTCCCTTTTATCAACAAATAAAGTTCATTTTCATCATAAATTTCCTCAAAATCACTTTTATTAAAAAATGTAAGGAAATGAATCTTCAACCCCCGAGTGGGTTGACATGAGGTAGCATCAGCTGACCAAATGCTTGTCTCCTGCCCCCACCACCACACTGTCATTCATCTGGCCCCGGCCCCTCCCTGCCTCCTCAGACCTCATGAAGGGTTAAGTCTCAGCACTATGAAGCTATCAGCAGCCACCGGAGCAGGAGTTCCATCCCCAGCCATGGAGCTTCCCACATGGCGCAGCAGACCTCTCCTGTCTTGCCCACTGCTCCCCTCAGCAGTGTACTTAATAGATCCACCCGTTCTGCTCCCCACTCTGTCTCTGGTGAATCCTCTCACCACCCCCACACCTCTGGCCTACACCCCAGATCTTGTATGCATAAATAAATAAATCTTAAAAAAAATAAAGTAAAATAAAACCAGAGTAAGTAGAGGAGTCACAGGTCTGGGGATGATGTCAGGCTTCCCTTAGGAGATTCAGCCAGATCGGGGCCCTGTCTTTATTTCTACTTCAGTTGTGGATTTAGCACCGGGTCCTGTCCATCAGTCAGGATGAACCAGGCACACATTTGGAAAAATCCTAAAAACCCACCACTCTGATAGCTCAGTGAAAATTCAAGGTGCCCTCCTTGGCCACTTTTGCTAGTTGAAATCTCCTATTTTCTGCTTGAAAATATGGTGGCACCAATAATTGATGTGTGAAGTGGATTTAGTTGTTTACATTTGTTATCCAGTGGCTTCTGATAATATGTTAGAAATATAATGAACTTGGACATTGTCTTTAAAATATTCAGGTAATGGAAAGATTTGTTGATTTATTACATCAATATTGGTAATCAAATGAAAAGTGAGTTATCCCTGATCACTGTGTATTAATTATGAAATTTTCACTTTGCCATTGTTTAGAAAGATGCATGGATTCTGAGAACTTTGCTAATTCATGAAGCTGAGGAAACCATGACAGGCATAAACTATTTTATAGGCTAAATGAGTACAATTTCCAGATGTGGTCCATATGAACTAAAATTCCAGTTATTCCAAATAGTCTAGTAGTTTGAAAGAGAATGTGGATACATTTTATGTGACTTCTAGTTAGTCTATGCATATTTTAAAACAGAAATAAAATTTTAATAATATCTCATTTTATGAGGAAAAGTAGAGCTATAACTTTCCCAAACAAAAATGAATTGAAGCACAATTTCAAAGCAGGAGAGCCCAAGGAATTGTGCAGTGGCTTATGTTGCTGCCAGGGCGTTGGCATTGATGTCATTTTTGGAGTCGATGGGTTTGAGAGCAGAGCGGGGCCCTTGGGTTCACCCTAGGAAAGGTTTCACCAGAGCGCCCTTTGGCGGAACGCAGCGAGTTTCTCCACGAGACAGAGACTCAGTTATACTTAAAGTGCAGGTTTATTAGGACAAGGAAGTAAAGGACACTTGTACAAACACAAGTGGGCAGAAAGAGCTGCCCCGCTGAGGGGGCAGGTTTGTTAAGAGAAAGTCCTGCATGGTGCCGGTCACGGGCAGGCAGGCCGCTGCCCTGCAGAGTGACAGAGTTGGTAAAAGAAAGCACCTGCATAGGCACAGATGGGCAGAGAAATGGCTGCCCTGAATTCTTGCACGGATGGCACTGATAAAGTCTTCTTTCAGTTGGGAGGGGCTCATCTTCAAGGATGGTTCCCATTTACTGACTAACTAGAATTACAGAAGAGACTGGAGATTCTACAATGGGCTCAATCTCTATTTCTTTGCCCCTGGACTGTAGTCTGGCTCCTACTTATGCTTTGTAACTTAGGAGCTGGCACCTAGGGATTGCGTTAATGGTTATGTTGATTTCTTCTACCCTCCACTTCCTTGTGTGGGTCTAGTTTGAATCTTATTTTGAGTTATATCTCCTCCATCAGCATCACCTCATAGATTAACAGAAATAAATGTCCCATGTCCTTCTTTGGTCCCTCTTGGTTATACTTTGAGATTCTGCATATTTTGATTTTATCAAAGGTCTTCAAAGTGCAGCCCTTGATTCGATTGTGATAAACCCTACACTAAATTAGGATCACACCTCCATAACAGGAAGTGTTAATTGGAAGGCTCTGGGTATTATCTTATTCTAACCTTTCATTTATATATATTTTTACTTTTCATTGAGGTAGCATTCATTTACAGCTCTGTATATGATTTTGGGGCATAGTTTCATATCGCTTCAGATGTATAGTATGTTAATTGGGAATAAGTCTCGATGATACTTAAACAAAAAGTTTAGTAGATAATCAAAGTGAATATTCTAACTCAAGAAGCAATCTGTCAGATTTTGTTCTGTGAGTGCTGCTTTAATAAACACAAGTTTGAATTTAGTTTATATAGGTAAGATCAGTCAGTTGGTGACATTAAGAATGTATTCTTGGTAGAAGAATTTCTAGTTCTAAATGTGTCCCAACCTAAAGATATGCTGATCTAGAAGTAGGCAAAGCAGGATTGATTGATTCTCTTCCTTTCAAAAGAATGCACTACAGAGGTAGTAGGGAGAAATATGAGGGGGGGTGGACTGGAGGTGGGGGCTAGAGGGTTGAGGCTGGATGCACAGGGGTGAAAGAATTCACCAGAGACAATGGAGAACAGAAAAGGCTGCAATTCAAATACCCTGCAAGAGAGCAAAGGGTGAGACGGGAGAGGTCTGTGCACAAAGGAGAGTTTGAAGCTCTGTTTTATGTTCTGTTTTTATGGTTTTCTGATTTGGGGTGCCAGTGTGCACCAGTTATATGCTGGGATACCTGGTCTCAGATACTGGTTTTTGACACACAATGTATCCTGGCCTCTGCTTCTGCATTCCTGGATCTGGGCTGGCTTTTCTGTTCATGGTGGTCAGTTTATGTCCTCATCCCCAATTCCCTGATCTGGTCAAGCCTCTTAAACCTGCCTGCTGGGAAAGGAATGGGGACTTACTGTTAAATATTATCAAATGGTACCCTAACAGCAGAGATGTAAAAACTGGGTACTCAGCATCAAATCTTCATCTGGCTCCTTGGTTTTAGGTGGGTGTGAAAAGACTAATTTTACAAAGTTCAAGCAGCAGAGTCCCTCAGTCCATCCTGTTCCAAGATGACTTTGCTTTATTGCTTGCTAGATGGGAGATGTGGGTGGGGGTAAGGTGTCAGTGGTGGTGTCCCAGAAAATTTTACAAGTATCTTCACAGTTACCACACCATACCCAACATCAAAATGTCCATAATCCTCCACCATAGTTAATTGGACCCCCTCCCCACTTTGCTCACCACCCTTCACCCTTCTCCTCGAGTAGCCTCAAATCTAGAGTCATATTTCTAGAGTTTGTTCTGGTTTGCTTGTTTCTGTCCCTTTGTTTTGTTTATCTATATTTCACATGAGTGAAAATCATCTTTCTCCCTTTGACTTATTTTGCTTAGCGTAATCCCCTCAGTTCCATCCATGTTGTTGCAAATGGCAAGAACTCAGCTTTTTCTATGCCTGAGTATATTGTGTATATTTATCACATCTTCTTAATCTACTGATCTGTCATTGCCAACCCTTCATTTATAAATTCCTATAGAATCACTGTACCAATGACCTTCAATTAGAGCATGCAGAACTGAGGCCAGAGTGAGGGACTCTTACTCCAAATTCCCTGATCTTTCCATCACATAAAGAATGAGGTTCATTACTCTCCTACCACAAACACTCTCTGGACATCTTCTGGGTTCCAGGCACTGCGTTCTGAGCAGAGTGAACTAGGCTCATTAGACCTTGTACTGATGATCTTCCTACCCAGTGGATCCCAAGCCCAGTCCCAGAGGATACCCCATGGCAGGACACCTCCTGGCACATATCAACCCAACTCAGCAAGCCCTTCACCCCTTCTCTGTGCAGGGAGCTTAGTTTAAGGCCACTTGAATGTGATGTCCATTTTGTTTTACGATAGGTCTTGTCAAACCACCCCACTCACCCTGGAATAGGAAGTCAGTACTATAATTTCGTCCCTATGTTCCATGAGGCCACTGCTTGACTGATTTAGCAACCACAAATCATCAATAGTTGCTACATTTGTACTGAGGGGTTTGCTTCATGCCAAGAACTGGGGATTCATGACTGTAATTTCATGACTTTTCCGCAAAGCAGAACTTCCCATTCTTGTCTTCAAGGACTAAGCAGTAGAGCAATTGCAAACCCTGATTCTTTGAGCTTGCCTCATCCCTTTGTGCTCCAGCTTCATGTATCATATGGGGTGACTTGTTATTCCCATTTTTAAGTGAAGGCAAAGAGGCTCAGATAGGTCAGGGGGTTATCCTAGTGAGTTCTAGGATCCAGACTTCCTCAAGTGGCTTCAGTCAGCCTCATGCCCAAGTCCTACACCTGTTATTCCCCTTCTTTTGTCAGAGGGGGGGAGGGTGGGAAGACCTCATCCTGTACCCCTCTGAGTCCTTCTTGAGCTTGACAATGAATAAAAATAACATCAAAAAAAGGAGATTGGAGGTATCATACTCCCTTATTTCAAACTGTACTCCGAAGACATTATAATTAAAACAGTATGGTAATGGAACAAAAACACACACACAAACCAATGGAATAAATAGAAAACCCAGAAATAAACCCACATATTTATGGACAACTAATCTTTGAAAAAGGAGGAAAGAATATACAATGGAACAAGGACAGTTTGTTCAATAAACGGTGCTAGGAAAACTGGACTGCTACCTGCAAAAGAATGAAGCTAGATTACTACCTCACACCATGCACAAAAACCAACTCAAAATGGATAAAAGACCCAAATGTAAGACCTGAAACCGTAAAATATATAGAAGAAAATATAGGCAAAACACTATATGACATACATCTCAGTAATATCTTTAAAGACATATCCTCCAAAGCAAAGAAAGTGAAGGAAAAGATGAACAACTGGTATTCATCAAATTAAAAAGCTTCTGTGTAGCAAAAGAGACACTAACCACAACAAAGAGATACTTTAATGATTGGAAAATTTTGCACACAATACAACTGATAAGCGACAGATCCACAAAAATCTACAAAGTGCTTACACAACTCAACAAAAACAAAGTAGACAATCCAGTCAAAAAATGGACAGAACAGCTAAAAAGACACTTCTCCAAAGAAGAAATACAAATGGCCAACAGGTATATGAAAAAATGTTCAACATTGCTTATAACTAAGGAAATGCAAATCAAAACCACAATGAGACACCATCTTACACCAGTGAGAATGGCACACGTTTTTAAAAAAAAACAGGCAACAACAAATGTTGGCAAGGACGTGGTGAAAAAGGAAATCTCCTACGCTACTGATGGGAATGCAAACTAGTCCAACCACTGTGGAAAGTTCCCGTGTGGAAGTTCCTCAAACTACTAAAAATAGAGCTACCATATGACCCAGCAATTCCACTCCTAGAAATCTACCCAAGGGACACAAAAACATTAATTGTAAGAGATACCTTCACCCCTATGTTTATTGCAGCACTATTTACAATAGGTAAGATATGGAAACAACCGAAATGCCCAAAAATAGATGACTGGATCAAGAAGATGTGGTATATACACACAATGGGATACTATTCAGCAGTCAAAAACATAAGCTCATGCCATTCACAGCAACATGGGTGGAGCTAGAAGGGATCATGCTCAGTGAAATAAGTCAGAAGGTAAAAGAAAAATATCAAATGGTTTCACTTATAGGAGGAATATAGAGGAACCAAGGATCAGGGAAAAAATAATAACAATAATAATAATAATAACAATAAATAAACAACCAAATTAGCAGCAACCATAAATCAGAGACATTCTGTGAAGGAGGGGGAGGAAAAGGGATCAGAACAGGGGAGAGAAGAGCACAAGGGACTATGGTGATGGTGCACAGGTGAATTGGTGGTGGGAATTTTATGGGGATTACACAATGATGTAAAAGATATAAATCGAAAAAATAAAATGAAAAGATAAATAAAATAGTATCAGATATAAGACTGACTAACAAAGGAAAAATAATCAATTTAATAATATGCTTATGATGAATTCACATTGTTGTAAATTTTAATTAAATTTGTTTGGGGCCTTGGGGCATCAAGGATAGAAAGGGGTGAGACTTCACTTGACAAAGAAGGGGAGAACTGATTCTTACTCTGAGAGTAAAAGTGAGACCTTAGGTAAACAGAGTATGTTTAATGATAAATCTAGAATTTGATGGAGTCCCCAAACTACATTTTTCTAGGTCATAAAAGAGAGAGTAATGATTGCTTCTTTAATTGGGACATATAGATCTCTTCCGCAATTAGGAAAGGGCAAAGTACTTAGGCAAGAACAGAAGTTTCTCTTGGCCTTGAGAGCCCTCAATTATTTCAAAGCAAAGCAATCTGCATTCTTTAAGTAATGATAACAAAACTCCTAAGGTTCACAGGACCTTGGTTGACATCTAATTCTCATACCAAGCTGACAAGAGGCCTATTCTGGGCCTATTGAGAAAAGCTTATGTGACCTTTTTGAGCAAACTGACCAAACCTTCTTAAGGGATCCCTTGTTTCATGTGAGAAAGCACACTGTTCTTCATTGTGGATAGAATCTGGTGTTATAACCAAACACTAATAACTAAAATATTTTGTTGTTGTTGTTCTTTCTCCTTGGCAGTTTGCAGATTCATTTAACTTTAACCCCCACAAATGGCTTTTGGTGAATTTTGACTGCTCCGCCATGTGGTAAGTTGCCCTTTCTCACCAATTACCCTATATCCACCCATCTTTGAATGATTGACTTATGTGAAAGAAACCTCATAGATGAAGGTACCAGTGCCACAGGAGCTCATGCACCTCTTACTTGCTGCATGCTTCCATTTCTGAACCATGGATGGAATTCTTGCTAAGTCTTACCCTGGTTGTGCACTGTTATCTGGAATGCATTATTGCAACATAGTGTTACAGGAAAGGAGAAGATAACGGAGAAAAAATGATCATTTGATTTATGTAGAACTAACAAAAATCAAATGCAAGTAAATTTCAATGCATATTTCTAATTCAATTGCTCTGTATTTTTATTCTTGGATGCCTAATGAATCTCACTCAAATGCTTGAAAACATTTGCTAACAAAAAATAAAAGTCATCCTATTTCCTAAGAAGTTCCCTGGGAAATTCTTAAGAGTAGTGCCATTAATCATGTTGGTTCTGCTTAGAGCGAAAAAAAGGACTCAAAAATTGAAGTCGTTGATATTATATCACATTGATGTTTAAAAAATAATGATGGCTAAGAGTGGGATGGGAATACCAGTTTATAACTAATTTGATTTTTTGTTAATTTGTGTGAATTGTTGTTAAAATGGAACAATTCAACTGGCAAGCAACAGGCAACTGAAGACCCAAGATGTGTTGTGGATTTGCTTGCTGTCACACTACCCAGGCCAGAGCTGTAGATCCAGCATTTAACAGCAATAAGAGTAACATCTTAATAACTAGAAATGAGAAAAAAACAGAGAATATCCTATCTCACCGGATGCAGGTGGAGAATATATACACATATATTCAAAACAATACTCATTTTACAAGCACATACACAAATAAAAGGACACATATAGAACATATGGGAATTGTTCCAGTTGGATGCAAAAGAAAATGGAACATTGGTGCTGTTTTTTGGTCTGAATGAAGCAAATTCAGGTCCAGATCCTATTTCCACTTCAATGCAATCTGTCACTGATTACGCTTTTTCTCTAACTGCTAAAAATATTCCTGGATTTTTACCCATGTAAGTACAGCTTAAAAGCCAAAGATGAATAACTGTACTGCAACATCCCTCTCCTCTTTGCAAGGCAACTGCTTGCTGGCCCACTGAGCTATGGGTGAGATGAGCACTTGAGGTCCAGCTTGGACAGTCAGTCTGTCTGTGGAGGATGCAATACAGAGAGATGCAATACAGGGAGTGGGAGAAGGCTGGGAATCTACTCAGAGGTTGTTTAGCCCTGTCCTGCATATTTGTGGAATCAAAGGTATATATTTTGCTAGTTCATGAGATCATTGCAGTAATACGAGCTATCCCAAAACAATTGCATAAAATAAAAAAAACTTATATAAGAACCAATTTTAGAAATGGACAGTTATCCCTCTACTCTCCTAAGATTTGAAAAAAAGCAAGCAAGCAATCTTAAGTGATGAATTTTTTATAGCTATGTTTAAAGATTTTGCTAATACAACAAACAAGTGTCAAGGACTGTTTTGTATTCCTTAATATAAGAAGTGTCTTTCTTTTGTTTAATGATATTTTACCAATGGTTAGTTCGTAATTTAAAGTAAACACCTTGGTTATATTCTCCAAATATCAAAATGGACAAGATAATTGAAGTTTCTAAAACTTGCAATCATCATAAGCATAGTAAATACATTTCATAATGATTTCATTATTCTCTTCATAAGCCATTTATTATTCATTTGTTATTTTGAGTCTTTTATATATAAATAAGTACCATTCTGCTCAGATCTGAATATCTCTTTACTATCAAATATTTTCCAAAGAAAATTCCACACACACTAAGGTCATGTTTTATCCATATTGGGAAAGAAGTTTGATTTAAGAAAATAGAATGTTCTCACAATGGTCTTAAGGCTTTTTGTGCATCTCTGTTACATTGGAGATTTTTAAAAATTCTGTTTCTTTGAAAGATTTCTTTTAAAATTTCCCTTTTTAATTAATTTGTTTTTCTTACATCGTTGTAGTCCCCATAGTTTTCCCTCTACCATATCACCTGTGAACCTTCATCATATTCCCTTGTGTTCTTCCCTACCCTGTTTTGAAGTCTCACTCCTATCCCCCACCTCCTTTGCTGTGTGCCTCAGTTATATGGTCTATAGTTTTGACTTTTTCTTGACCTTTTGTTTGGCTTCTCTAGATTCCACATATAAGTGAGACCATGTGTATTTATCTTTTTTTTTCCTGACTTATTTCTGCTAGCATAATCCCTTCCAGCTCCATCCATAAATGACATAAAAGCCATAAATGACAGGAGTTTGTCTTTTTTAATCACTGAATAATACTCCATTGTGTAAACATACCACAACTTATGATCCATTCATTTATTTTGGGGCATTTGGTTTGTTCCCATATCTTGGTTATTGTAAATAGTGCTGCAATAAACACAGGAGTGCAAGTTTCCTTTTGAATTAGTGTTTTTGTGTCTTTTGGGTAGATTCCTAGGAGTAGAATCACTGGTTCATATGGTAGATCCATTTTTAGTGTTCTGAGTACCTACACACAGCTTTCCTTAATAATTGGACAAGTTTACATTCCCACCAGAAGTGCAAGAGGGTTCCTTTTTCTCCACATCCTCTCCAGCATTTGTTGTTCCCAGTTTTTTTTTGTAATGTGGCCCATTCTTACTAGAGTGAGGGGGTATCTCACTGTGGTTTTGATTTGCATTTCCCTAGTAATTAGTGATATTGAACATTTTTTCTTATGCATGTTAGTCATTTGCATTTGTTCTTTGATGAAGTATTTTTTTAAGTTCTACCCATTTTATGAGTGGGTTACTTGCTTTGATTAATTTGGAAGATTTTTTATTCACTTTAGTTTTGATAAGATTTGAGTCTAGAACTTGCTTTAGAAACAGGAGTGCACATATTAGTTTTATATATATATATATATATATATGTATGTATATATTTTACATCCTCGTTCATTTTTGTACAATGCTTGATTCCTCTTCTGAGGTGTAATCCCCATAAAATTCCCACCGCTATGTCAACCGTCACCATAGTCTTTTGTATTCTTCCCTCCCCTGTTTTGATCCCTCTCCCTCCCCCTTCCCTGCTGTATGTCTCCAATTTATAGTTTGCCTGGTAGTTTTGTCTCTTTTTTTTCTGACCCTTTGTTTGGTTTCCCTATATTCCTCTTATGAGTGAAAAAAATATGGAACGCTTCACGAATTTGTGTGTCATCCTTATGCAGGGGCCATGCTAATCTTCTCTGTAATGTTCCAATTTTAGTATATGTGCTGCTGAAGCAAACACAAGAGTACATACCTTTTTCTGTATCATTTTGGTTTCTTTGCCCTTTATCCCCATGCTCTTTAGTAGTTGGAATCTGTTCCAGCTGTTGCCGGTACTAAGAAGTGGTCTGACCCACATGCAGTTAGTCAGATGCAGTGTGATAGATTTTATTTAATTAAAAAATATTTTTGTATTTATTTATATTTTTTACATCATTGTTCATTTTTGTACAATGTTTGCTTTCTTCTCTCAAGTCCCCATAGAATTTCCATCACCAGTTCACCAGTGCACCATCACCATTGTCCCTTGTGCTCTTCCCACCCTTGTTTTGGTCCCTCTCCCTCCTACTCCCCTGAAGAATGTCTCTGATTTATAGTTGTCAGTTTATTTTTGTTTTGTTGTGTGTTTGTTTATTTTTGTTTTGTTTTGTTGTGGGGTTTTTTGTTGTTGTTGTTGTTTTAAAGATAAAACTTAAGAAGCTATGCTTTCAATATAACATAGACGTCTTCTTCCTCTCCTCCCTTAAAGTCATCATCAGGAATGTGTCTGGTGACAGGGAGAGGCCTTTCTCACCATGAGGCCCATTCCATGAAAGAGCATCCCGATGCCTACAAAGGATGTTTCTGTCTACTTGCTTGTTTAAATTATAATTTATAATAACATTAAGATTTACAAGAAAAAACAAAAATAGGACCTAAATATTGAAAAGCAGACCACCACACCACAGACCCACTGGGCACACAATGAATAAAGTATAATAGGAAGTTGCAAATACAAAGAATTCACTGAATATAAAGCTGCAACAAGAATTATGCTTACTGCTACACTAAGATAACAGACATAAGTAGAAAAGTGCAACTCCAGAAACTAATGAGCTAGGAACCCAAATTAAGCTAGAAAACAGCAGCAGATTAACTTTCAAAAACTAGAGAAGAAAATAATAAAGATCAAGAAATATTAAAGAAATTGAAAACAAGGATACAATATAACAGATCAACAGATCTATGTTTTGGTCCTTGACCCACCTAAAAACATAGAGGATCAGTGGAAAATGGATCAAAAGTAGAGAAGACACAGGTGAACTCTATTGGAAATAGAAGGACATAATCACAGACACAGAATTTTTTTAAAATAGTAGAGGAATACTATGAATAACATCTTGCCCCAAATTGCCTGTAATTCATATTCAATATTCTACATGCTGAACACATCTTCAATAAACTACAAAATATATTACCAAAACTGACTCAAGGATAAATAGAAAAACTGAAAAATTTTGTAGCTATTGAAGATTATGTGCCAATGGTTAAATTCATACAAAAGAAATATCCAATTCTCCTAACAGAAAGTTCTATCAAACTCTCAAGGTATGTATCAGTCCTATCATAACATGGTTTGATCACCACATGTTTTTTTTATATAAAAAATGCCTTAAGATCATTGCTAGAAGTCTATAGGAAGAGAAATGTAAATTTCATTTACAAAAGCCAGTTTTATAGCCCTCTTTCTTTTTGTTCCCCTCTCTTTAAGGTTAGGCTCAGAGCTCTCCCAATATGGAAGACCCACGGAAATTCCTCCAGTGGTTCCTCATATAATACCAATGACATATTAAAATGCACCAAAATGACTGTACATTCACATGATCAATGCCACCCACAAAAAAGTGGAAGAACCACAAATCATAAAGTGCATGCATTAGACAGCTTACTACTAATCACTGACATGATCTGTCTTTTAACCCTTTGAAGAAATAATACCTCAGGCCTCTCTGGTGTCACAGTGGGTTAAGTCTCAGCACTATGAAACTATCCGCAGCCACTGCAGCATGTGTTTGATCCCTGGCCAGGGATCTTCCCACATGGTGCCGCAGACCTTTCCTGCCTTGCCCGCTGCCGTACTTCAGTAGATCTGCCTGTTCTGCTCCCCACTCTGTCTCTGGTGAATCCTCTCACTGCCCTACATCTCTGGCCTACACCCCACTTCTTGTATGCATAAATAAGTAAATCTTAAAAAAAAAAAGAAATAACACCTCAATTGCCTTTCATAAATAAATGTAACCCTTTCTCCCCCTCTCCTCATTGGTAAGTCGCATCTTGACCTCCTTATTTTATACTTGCTGGCTGTCATCTGCAGGGACTTTCATATTTGCTTTCGGACCTAAGCTACAATCACACTGACATTTCTTCTCTAGTTTGCCTCAAGGACAATCTATTTGCCACAAAATTGTGTTGAGATGATGTCTTGCTGCCAGATGAGGCAGAGAAGCAACTACCAGACCCTCAAGTCCCAATCCAAAGAATTTGGAGCTGAGCTATCAGTAACAATGATCACCCTTTGTGTTCTGTGGGACACGTAGGTGGGAAAGACCTGGGCTCTGAGTACAGCATGCCCAGCACCAGGCACAGCCCTCAGTGTGTCCTTTCTCAATGTGCACTGGTGTCGCCTACCAGGGCCAGGCACTGTGCCAGTCCTAGGAGGATGGGGGTGGGGATAAATACTAACCTACTAGGTGTCTCCTCCAGCATCAGTGTACTAGCTTCACACACCACTGGGCATCCTATAACTCAGTTCAATTCTGACACTCCCTGGAGTCAGCACAGACCTCACAAGCTTAAAGGCCTCAGTCCCACAGACTGGCCACACATCAGACACCAGTCAAAATTAGTGGGCTCCAGATTACCAGAACTTCTATCCAACTTGGCTGCAAGCACAGGAGTTCCCACACACACCCTGCTTTTTCAGGTTTGATAATTCACTCGGACAACTCACAGAACTCAGGAAGCACTTCACTTACATTTACTTGTTTGTAATAAAGGATGCAAATGAACAGTAAAATGGCAGAGATCTGTAGGACAACGTTTGGGGCTTGGTGGGAGGCACAGAGCTCCCCTGTCCTTTTGGGGTATGTCATGATGTGTTCAGCATTCCAGAAGCTCTCTGAACTCTACAATTTAGGGGGGTTATGGCAGTTTTATCTCATAGGTATAATTGGTTAACTCATTGATCATTGGTAATTAACTTAATCTCCAACTGTCTCCTTTTCCCAGAGATTGTGGGGGGTGTGTGTCAAATTTTCACCCCTCTCATTACGCTCAGAAGGAAAAACAAAAATATCACATGGTTTTGCTCAAAGGAGGAGTATAGGGAAACCGAACAAAGGGTCAAAAAAAAAAAAAGAGAGAGACAAAACCTGCAGGCAAACTATAGATCTGAGGCATAAGCAGGGGAGAGAGAGGGAGAGGGACCAAAATGGGGGAGAAAGCACAAGGGAACATGGTAACTGTTCACAGGGGTTGTGGTGGTGGTGGGAGATTTACAGGGGCTACACTTGAGGGGAAAAATCAATAATTGTACAGAAATAAACAATGATGTAAGAAAATAAAAATGTTCAATACAATATTAATTAATTATAAAAAGTTCCACCCTCTAATTAAGACTGGGTTTTCCTGGCTGTCAACTCCCTCTTGGTGGTATCTAAGGCCAGCACCTGTCATGTCATAACTACATGAGAGACACATGTATCACGGCACCCAAGGGTTTAAAAGCCATATGCCCGGAAGCTGAGACAAAGACCAAATATTTATCTTTATTATACCCCCAACATTATTTGAAGGTCTGCAGATGACTGCTGTGCTACAGTGAGGCGGGGTGGCGCATGTGTGCAGACCGGGGCCTGGGGAGCAGTCTGAGCGAGGATGAAGAGGGAATAGGGGGAGAACAGTGGGTTCCATCCCAGGCACGTCCTTATTGAGCTCCATCTCTCTCCTCTAAAACTAGGGTGAAAAAGAGAACAGACCTAACTGGAGCCTTCAAACTGGACCCTGTCTACCTAAAGCATAGTCACCAGGATTCAGGTAAGTCTCTGGCCTTGTTTTCCGTAGTCTCTGTCAAGTTTTGTTGTCACCAGAGCTACACCACAGTGCTAGGGAGCCAGAAAGGATTCCTGTTCACAGAGCTCTCCCTGGGGGTGAGTATGGCTGGAGGGTCTTCGACTTGTTGGTGTCCCCACTCCAGACCTGCACGGCACAGGAGCGGGGGAGATGACTGGCAGACACACACAGCTATCAATCCTGATGACACCTCCAACAGAGAACCCAAGATCACAACTGCCCTGGGGTCTCTCTGAAAGAGTTTGCTTCCATATATTATCAATTCCACTGGGGCCAGGGTGGGTGGGTAGGTAGGAGTCACAAGGGGAAGATTGTTGAGTTGGGGGATGGAGGTTGTGAAGAGTAAGAGGATAAGGCTTCAATTCGAACACCTGCAAAGTCTGGTGGGAAGCAATGGGAAGGTAGCCTGAGAGCAGCTACAGACATCTCCAGAGACATTTCTCCAGTGGTTATCAGGATTTCTGCATACATCTCAGTTCCTCCAAAACACAAACTAGTGCATCTGAGACTGTCTTTTCCTGTGAGATTCCCCAGTGCCTACTTCCCTCCCTATTAAAATGGTACAGATTCCTTAAAAAAAAGGGGGGGTATTAAGAAAAAAATTTGTGTGGTCCAACTGAGGCCCTGATCAAACAAAACACATAAGAGCAGTCCACAAATTTTGGGGGGCAGAATCAAGGTGTAGGCTGGAGGCACAGGAGTGAAAAAAGATAGCGTGGAGAATAGAAAAGGGGGGTTTATTGAAATTCATTGCTGAGAGGAGAAGGAAGCAAGACAGGAGGGGCTATCGTCACAAAAACAGGAGGTTTCAGGCTCTATTTACACTACAGGCATCGTTGATTGGTTAGGGTGACTAATCTTGGATGTGTCCTGACTGCTGATCTGAACTAGCAAAACAGATCATCAGTTTAACAGCCCAGTTCCCATGGCAGTGCTGTCCACTCCCTTTATGCATTCAAGCCTCCCAAACTTGCTTGCTGGGCAAGAAGTGGGGGGTTAGTCTTAAACTTTAGCAGTGAACCCCTATGTTTACTGCAGCCCTATTTACAATAGTTGAGATATGGAAACAACCCAAACACCCAGAAACAGATGACTGGATCAAGAAGATGTAGTATATATACACAATGGAATATTACTCAGCAATCAAAAAAGATAAAGCCATGCCATTCACAGCAATCTGGATAGAACTGAAAGGGATTATGCTTAGTGAAATAAGCCAGAAGGAAAAAGAAAAATAGCAGATGGTTTCACTTATAGGAGGAATATGGGGGAAGAAAAACAAGGGATCGGGAAAGAAAAGACAAAACTAGCAGGCAAACTATAAGTAGGAGACATCAGGCAGGGGAGGGGAAGGGACTATGGTAATGGTACACAGGTGAATTGGTGGTGAGAATTTTATGGGTACTACACCTGAGAGGAAAAAGCGAACATTGTACAAAAATGAACAATGATGTAAATATGTGTGTGTATATGTATATATATATATATAAAATAAATTTAATGTGAGAAGAAAATAAATAAATAAAAATTTAGCAGTGATAACACCACAATGACAAGGAAGCTTTCCACTGCCACAGTGATTGCTTCACTTTCATCTATCTGCTAGGCAGCTCCTCCCACCATGAGCCTCTGAAAACCTGTATCTGAATCACTCTCAAGCCCTCAAGTCACCAGAACTGTGCCCTGGAGGGAAAGAAAGGCTGAGTTGTGAAAATTCTGTCATTTTCACTTTGTTTTCTTATATAGCAGTGGATCCTTGGGGGTCCTGGGGGAACCATGGAATGGAGATTATGTGACCTAACCCCCTAATTTATTGATAAGCAATCAGGCCCCGGGTGGAAAACAATGTCATTTTGAAGACAGTGGCAGGAATGAAAGCAGTAGTGACTAACGTTGAGGCACAGACACTGTCTCCTCACACCCAGACATGACCCAGACGTAGAAACAATGTTCTACTCAATGCTACTCAGAACCTAAAACTGCCTTGGCAAATAAGTATCGTCTAAAAAATATGGAAGTGGCATAAAACAATGCAAAATTATGAACCATCTGCTAAAGTTTTTATATGTTAAAAAATGTATTTCATGTTTGAATAATAACAATCTCAGTAGTCATCATGACAGTTAAAAAACAAAATGCCCCTTCCAACCATTTCTCTACTAGCACAGGCTTTTAAAAAAATTAAGTGAAGAGGCTTTGTTTAATATATTAAACTGAGCATATGTTTTGATGACGTACCATTCCAAAAATCTCATTGAATTTGTGCCAGAAAGTAATTGATTAACTAATCAATTATTTTTTTTAATTTATTTATTAATACATACAAGCTGGGGTACAGGCCAGAGGTAAGGGGCGGTGAGAGGGTCTGCCAGAGACAGAGTGGGGAGCAGAACAGGCAGATCAGAAATACACTGCTAAGGGGAGCAGTGGGCGAGGCAGGAGAGATCCGCCACACCATGTGGGATTCTCCGGGCTGGGTGGCGAACTCGCATCTCGCGCCGCCAACAGCTCCACAGCGCAGTGCTCAACCGCTGCGCCACCAGGGAGGCCCTAATCAATTAGTTTTTTAAACGGGGGTGGACAAAACAGACAAAACATTAGATGTCTCTTGCAAAGACTGACTTGGGGTGGTGGTACCTGAATTAGAGATAAGACGAATTCATAGACTTTGTGGTGAAAATAATGTACTATATATAGTTTTTGTTATAATGATGTACATCTGAAACCTGTATGTATTGTAGTCCAATGTTACTTCAATAAAAATATTTTAAAGAGGGATACAAGGAATAATTAGGGGAAAATCTACAGGTGATTGTCTTGGGGGAAGAAGTGATGAAAGTAAAGGAGAAATTGAGAGTGACTTCGAGGTTTCTGATTTTTTTTGTCAAAAAAGGGAAAAAATGATATTTAAATCAAATTGAATTGTCATAAACAGAAAAAATAGAAAAAGAGCAAAATGTTGTTCAAGAACAATGAGGGAATTATCAGAATGGATTTAAGCCAAGGACATCTAAGTACATTTTATTGGTCTAGGGATTAAACAAAAACAAAAACAAAAACAAAAGAAAAACCACACATTATTATTTTATTTTATTCCACTTTTATAGAAAAGCTGTTTCCTATCAAAATATTTGCTGTGGCTATCTGAGATTTAAAAAAGAAAATCTGTTTTTGCATTTTTCTCTAACAATTCTATTAATCAACACAAGCAATGACCCATTTAGTTTTTTCTAAAAATCAACTTTACATTTTGATAGTTATCCACTGGGTATATAAAGATATATTTTATATGGATGGATTTCATTCCGGTGCTATTAATTCCTCTTCAGTTTGAAATGAAAATATGTTTAGAGTGTTTTTAAGACCCTTTTTATTCAATAAGAGATCTCTTCATTATTTAACTACTAAAATAAAACCTCTCACAACTGCCCATGTCGCCCTGGTGGCCTACCCCTGCCTCACACCACATAATTCCAGATTACCAGGGCACAGACCACTGTGCCCCCAAGAGTCCTAAGAAGACTTCCTCTCATCATGTGGATCCAGTCTTCCCAGGCCCGCCTTGTAAGCAGTGGCCTCTCACTTGCACCTCAATTGTTCCTTCACAGCAGTAAGTCTAGCATACAGCCAGGTTGCTCATCAGTTCCTTGTCTATGTCCTCTTCTCCCACTAGAAGCTCTGACCCTGGGGGTAGACTGGTATCCTGCTGCCCCTGCTGGCCCAGTGTGGACAGAAAGAGTGATGGCTGTGGTGGCAACATCAGGAACAACAACAGTGGCAGTGATTGGGGTTCTAACATTCCCCTATGCTTGTTTTACACTTTTGCATATACTTTTTCACTGGACTCCTGCCAACATAGATAACTGGCCAGTGGTAGACTTTGAATTAGAATCCAAAATAAAGGAGAAAAAAAATTATAACAAATTTCTTTCACAATGGAGGTGATGGCAAAGTGGCCACACCTGGTAGACTTTTCAGATCTATCCTTTCATATAAAAACTGCACATTTAGAAAATAAACAGCAAAGCAGAAAGTTCCCATAACCTACCATCCAAATGCAAATGTTGTTAATAGGTGGTTGTATTTCTTGCCAGTCTTCTCTTACACATTGTTTGGGTTTATTGTTTTACTGTACGCTACTTACAATTTAGGAAGCTGCTCTTGCCACAAATATCTTTCATAGCTGTAAAGACTTTCTAGGCACATGAGATGTGTTAAATAGTCCACAGTGTAAGTAAAACCCTCATCACAGGAAATTGCTGACTAAGAGAAATCTGGGAATTTCTATGTTAACACAGCAGGAATGCTCCTAATTGGCAGGTTTTCAGCCAGTCCTTCAGGAAGCAGGTTCACTAAGGGGTAGAATCCATCTTTCAGTAATTAGGTGGTTTGGCCATAGGTACTTCTGTGTCCAAATCCTTTTACCTAAACTTTTAGTTGCCCCATCCACACGAATTTCCTATACTGAAGTTCTGTGCTGTCCTACATGGCAGGCACAAAGCCACAAGTGCTTACTGAACACTTGAAGTGTGGTTAGTCCGACTGAAAAAATGTCTAATTTTAATTAAATGTAAATAACCACGTGTAGCTAGTGGCTATCACAGTAGATGGAAAAGTGGTGTAAGCTAAAAAGGAGGGCCATGCATTCATCTTCAGTCACAACATGTCCTGGGTTTTTAACAATTCTCCCTGAGGGTCTGTTTTGTGCCAAGTATGTTTTGGATGCTGTTGCTTTATTTCTGTTAGTGTCTATGAATCCCTGTCAGATTATTTCTAAAGACTCTGCTATTGATGTTTGTTTACCAACTCTGTCCCATGTGGTGTAAGGAAGAAAACACTGCCTGGCAATTGACACAGGCTGTGGAACCTTGAACTTCCATCTAGGATCACTCATAAAATGAGGAGGGAGAGCCTGCATGTTCTTCCATCTTGGCCATTTTATGATCCGATTTGAGAAAAGGCTTTGTATTTCCCAGTCAGATGACAGTCAAGGAATTATAAGAAGACTTTTGATTTTCTTGAAATAATAAATAGAGCAATCAGTACATTGGATCAAAGGTGGACGGTGGATTGGCCCATGGTGAAGAACTACTCTGGCCATGCCACAGCTGCTCTTACCCAAGAAGTGGGGGTGCTTATGAGTCACAAAGTGTCTTGTATGGGCTATATTAGAGGATCAGATGTCAAAAAAATGACTGCAGTTCATGTTTATAATTCCATCTGATTCCTTGCCCAGGATCACCACATAGAAACTCCCAGCTGTGAGCTCTCCGCCCAGTGTTCTTTCCCCATGTGATCTGAGATTTACTGCTCTGGGCACAAAGGGAGACTAAACATAAGTGAGCAATTTTCATAACTTCTGTGAAGCTCTTGAATTCAGGGTAATGAAATTGACTCAAAGGATACTCACCAGGTCTGCTCTGTGCTAAGATCCAAGAGTATGATGACACACTCTCATCAGGAGTTTAATTTGTATATGTATATGTTCTAAATACTCTTTATGTCACAAACTCACTTTCCTATGCACGAATGAATGATTAAAGCTTTACACGTTCTGAATGCCAAATTACTGGATACTAAGTGCAAGCTCAGGTTTTCATGCTTATATAAACTGTGGAAAGTGAAATGAATAATATTTTTTCATAATCCTGCACCTCTCATTTGTGTTCTGGGCACCCTGCTCTCAGGATCCACACTGGAATCTGTCACCTGGGGAGGAGCCCCCAGCTCTGCCTTCAGTGTTTAACGTGTGGCTCAGGGGATGATGGGTAGGATGCAAGATGATGACGTTTACATGTCGGTACAGATGTCTTATGGTTTATGTTTTCTTTCTCTCTCTTCCAGGACTGATCACTGACTACAGGGTAAGTGGGAGATTTGTCTGGGGAAGTCCCAAGTGTGTGGTAATCCAAAATGCAGATGCAGAGCTAAGAACTGTCCCAGCTGTCATGCTAGAAAACACTTTCTAACAAGTTATGACTAGCACACTAGACAAAGAGGGGCAACGCTGTTGAGCCTTTCAGCTGCAGTTTAAGATTTAAAAGTGGTCCACAGTCCCCGAGATGGGGCAGGAACTTGTGTACCTGACTCCTCAGGGAGCAAAGGCGCTATCTGTAGGCCACTCCCGTCTGTCTGTGCTGTGGCTGTGTTCAGGGAGCTGGCACCCTGAGGGGAGTGCGAGAATGAAGAGTCAGGACATAAGTTCTGAGATGACAGGCTCCACTTAACTGGATACTCAAAGGAGCTGCCATTCCCAGAAGATCTGAGACATCTCCTCCCCTCTGATGACTGTTTCTGTCCTAAGGGAAGCTCCAATTCTTCTGCTAGTAGTCTGCTGTTCCAGCTTTTTCCCTATGCCATTCCTCATTCTTTATGAAAGGAAGTCCCAGTATTATATGCAGGCTCGTTCCTCTGGCCCATCTGTTGCTGTCTGCGAGCATGTGGCAGCTGCCCCCTTAACATCCACCTGACTTGTGAGGTCGTCTTGGATAATTACTCTCTATTCTGCTGTACCCCTAGAAAGAACACAGGGGTGGCACAGTATATCTCAGCAAATATTTCAAGGTTCATCCAAGAAAAAATGGATGCATTTTAGGAAGGATTGAATGGAGAGATTAGTTGGAAGCATCGGGTCTCCTAAAAAACTGATGTAAATATGTTAGTCCTCAGAATATCACTCCCACAAAGTAGAAGAGGTCACAGGGAATCACCAGCAGGAATGAACACAGGGGTTGGCAGAGGCACAGAGGAACCTGGCTCTGACTCTTGGATGTGGACAGGGCCTGGGGCACTAGTCTGGTGTTATGAATGTCGTTCCTTCCATCCCCTCCTCATAGACACAAGTGTCACCTGCCTCCCACAGCCCCGTCCCTCTGCCACTGACCAGATTTGCAGGAAGTTCTACTGCTGTTTTAGCTAGTAGGCAGTACCATCGTGCCCCTTCTGATGTGCTTTTAGGCACCTCTGGAGCTCTTTTGTGGTTTCCGCCTACACAGTGAATTTGAGGTAGATGTCTTTCAGCCCAGGCTCTTCCTTTGGGAAGTGGTGCTACACTCAACAGGTAGAAGAAAGAGTACATATACATCATTTTGTCCAAGGTTGAACACAAGGTTGGACATCATTTTGTCCAAGGTTGAAAACCCCAATCACTGTTTCAGACTGGGAAAGAGGACCTCAGGATTTGGGGCAGGGAAGTGTGGGCTGAAAAACCGCAAGTCCGTCAGGACTGATGCCCACCAGTGGTGCAGGCATAAGGGCAGTTTTAACGCCAATCAGGAAGGTGGGACACCAGCTCTGGCAAAGGAGCTTTGCATTGTTTATGTTTGTGAACAGTAGACTGAAGCTGGAAAGTTAACATCATTGGCCAGCAATTTCTCTGCTCTTGGGTAAAGCGGGAATCATAGATGTGGAGACAGAGGTTTGTAAAATTAAAAGAATTTACTAAACCTAATTAAAAGACACAACCAAGAACTTTGGTCTAAAGCTCACCTACTGAGCCATGCAAACTCCCTCCCACACTCAACCCCCTCACCCCTAGGCTGTTTGGACAAGGAAACTGTGTTCTGGTTCATTTGGGTCGCTTACCAGAGTGGGTCAAAATACAGAAAATACTGAGGATAAGGTTTTAAAAATGTCAAACGTAGAGAGGAAAATACCTAAAAATCATTAATTTGAAGTCCAAGAAGTTCTGAATCCTAATAAACCTCTACATCAAAATGCAGCCTGTATGTGAGGTTTTCTTCTGTCATAAACACATTGGTCAATATTCCACAGAACATTAAGGCATAACTGCTCTGAATCAGGTGAGGAATTGGGAATAAAACAACAAACAAGACAGGCAGAATCCTTGTCCCTTCAAACTTATGGTCTAGGTGGGCTGAGGCTGGCTACACAGAGGACCTCGGTGCCTGCAGGGAATGTGCCCTGGTTCTGGCCCAGCCGCTGCAGAGGTAGTGACAACATTTTAGGGACTCATTTAAGTAAGCACTCAATTGAACTATGTACATTTTTACCTCAATGCCTTAGAAATTGTGTTTCCCTTTATTTTTTCAAATGTTAGTTTTAAATCCCATTTTGCTTTCCATGAGGTTGACTTGGAGAGGAGTGATTTTGGAGGTTGGCATCTGTACTGAGCAATGCTAGAGAGCCTTGCTTGATTAGTCATGAATTAGTTACTTGATTGGTTAGTTAGTGTGGTGATAGATTCCTCTTTTTGATTTTCCAAAAATGAGAGTTAGTTTAATTTTACTGAAGATCCCCTTACAACTTACAGATTTAAAGACAATAAATAAATTTCCGCTAAATAAAAGATAGCTCTGTGCCAGTGGGTGCCACTCGGCTCTGCCACATTTGGGCTCTGTGGCATTGAGTGAGTCCCACAGCCTCTCCTGCCAATTTTCTCTTCAGTAAAACAGAACCTGCTTCACAGAGTTGCACAAAGATAAAGGTGCAACTCCAGCTAATGCCGTGCCTGGTGTACACAGAGGGCCCTGTGCTGATGCCTCCGGGGCGGAGCCCTGGTGCTTCGGCTGCAGTTCAGAAGTGGCATGCCTTTGAGAAGCCTAACCACACCTGTCATTACCCCGTGCCTACCCTGCACAGACAGCCCTGGGTGGGGGCGCTGCTGCTCCAAAGGAAGCAGGTGTCTCAGCCCTGCTCTGTGGAGAGGAAATAAAAATAAGAGAGGGAGTCAGTCACCCTCTGCATCGCCTTCATAAGCTCTGAAAGAATGTGACTCCTTAAAAAAACACAATATCACTATTTTGTTTTGCCCAAATGGCCCCAGTGACCTTCCCATGGGTCATCCTTTGCTTGCATCAGTATATTCACGACCATGGGAGGGGCACAAAGAAGGAGAAGCTCAGTTGACAAATACAGAAAAATCTAGAAAAGTGGAGGGAAAGCTTATTTGAGGACCAACCTATTGTCAGATGTCTTCTAGTGAGAGGGTATGGCAGGTTCCATGGCCATCAATGGGGCAGGAAGAGAAAAGTGCCCTAAAAAATGGTGCCAAGACATCACAGGAAACGTGTAGTACAGGGTGTGGGTTTCTGCTCCTTCCTCCTTCCTCCCTGAAGGCAGAGAAGCCACTGGAAGGCCCTTCCCACTCCCGCTGTGCCGTACGGTCCCCAGGGGCAGAGCCACATCCTCTTTGTGTGTCACCATGTGTCCTGAGCCCAGCACCAGTCTGTCCCAGTGCGGACTCGTGGACACGACAAACCTCCCTGAGTGAACACAGTGAATCCATTGCCCCAACGTCCCCAGCTATTCCTGAGCTTGGCAAAGAAAACCCCTCGCTGTCTGCACAGCCCATGGCACTGTTGACTTTGCCACCCACCTGGTTCATGGCAACTGGAGGGGGTGACCTTCAGGAAGCTTTGGTTGCTTGCAAGAGAAATGGGAGGGCCGAAAAGTCAAAAAGGAAACCTGCTCTAACATTCCTCCTCTGTATTTTATTTCAGCACTGGCAGTTACCGTTGGGCCGAAGATTCCGTTCTCTGAAGATGTGGTTTGTTTTCAGGATGTATGGAGTCAAGGGCCTGCAGGCTTATATCCGCAAGGTGATTGCTTTTGTTGTTTATCTGGGGAATACCAGAGGCTTCTTGGGGGCATTTAGAAGCGAATTAAGATGTTTAGATAAGCCAAAGTGGTCAGGGTTGGCTCGAGCTGCTGGGGGAGACATGGTCAGTGCCCGGCTATGAAACCTTTAGATGCTTCCATGGAGAGTGCAGGGCATGAGCTCTGGCAGACGGTGGCAGCGTGGACACTGCAGAGCTGGTACTAGAGCCACACCTCACAGTAGCAAGGGCCAGGGGACAGCGAGCACACAGCACACTTTTCTCCAGCAGAGGTGAGTCTTTGTGTTGAGCGGCGGTGGGTGTCCTGCAGCCCTGTGGTTTTCAAACAAGCCCCCGACTTTCAGTGTGTGCATTGCTACTCTCCTGAGGGTCCCAGCAGCCTCTCTTTTTACTGGTGAATGAGCTAGCTGTGATGAGCATCAACATTTGAGAACCGGGGGGCATCCCTGGTGGCCTAGGGGTTAGTCTCAGTGCTATAACACCATGGTCTGTGTTCAAATCCCAGCCAGGGAGCTAACCAACATATGGTGCAACTGTCTCTCCCACTGCTTCCCTTCCCGGTGTATTTTAGTAGATCCACCTGTTCTGCTCCCCACTCTGTCTCTGGTGAATCCTCTCACCGCATGCACCTCTGGGCTACACACAAGTTCTTCTACACATTAAAAAAACAAAAAGAAAAAATTTTTGAACTGCCAATCTATTCTGGGCCCCATTACCTGCTTTTTTTTTCTTTTTCTTTTTTTTCCTGAGTTGAACAAACTGTAGCCTAAACACAGATTGGAACTTGCCCAGCTTGCCCAGGGCCACCCATTTATCTGCAAAGACCCACTGATTTCCAGCAATAGCTCCCATTCTTGTCCTTCCTCAGCTGTGGCTCCATTTTGGTGGACAGAGTCCTCAGGTTTCACGGGAACAGGGCATGCCTTGGTTTCGAACTCCACTGACAGTGATATCGCAGGCCTTCACTTTCTGCCCTAGTATCGAAGCTGTGCAGCGTGGGCAGGATAAGATGTCCTCAGGACCCTCCTCTGCGACAGGGCAGGGCAATCTGCAGGCCTCGGCTCAGCGACTCCAGATGCCACAGTTGGCCTGTGTCTGCCTTACAGGACTGTTGTGAAAAATGCGGGACTGTAAAGCACTATGAGAGTCTGTTTGGAAATAGAACTAGAAAAGAAGTGCATGTGTGGGTTTATGCATAAAAGATCCCCCTCTTCCCACTGGGGAAAACTGTCATGAGGGAGGATTAAGCTTCTTTGCATAAAGAAGAAAAACTAGTGGTTTATCTCTCCATAGTGATTTCAGCTTTAAGCTCAAGGACAACTCGGTGTGATTGAGCTGTTTTATGTTAAAAAATACTCCATGCCTCACTCTGAGTGGGGTCCCACTCCTGTGTGGGTGCTGAATGATCAAAGCTGCCCTTTAGCCGCTGTGTGTCTTCCTGGCAAGTGCAGCAGCCCTGAACAGCCATGGGAATCACAGGCCAGCTGGGAGGCTCCCTCTAGTGGCTCCTGGCAATGGAACTTCCACTCAGACACTCCCTGAGTACCTTACAAATGACAGTATGGATGCGTGGGTTTAAAATGAGCAAGACATGTGCCTGGAACAGGGAGAGCTTGGTTTCAGATCACAACCTATAAGAATCAGCTTGTGATCTCCATGAATATATATAAATCAAACATGTTAGTTTATTCCCTGAGAGAAGGCAGTTTTTGAATGTGTTATTGGAATCCCATCTCTTGGTGACAAACCCTACAGATTAACAATTATAGCAACTTCAGAGCTTAAGATGGGAGTTAGGACAACACAGTAGACTCACAGCCTCAGTTTCCTTACCTGCAAAATGGGTGTAACCTGTATTGACAATCGTGAGGATGACATGATGGCAAAGTACTCAGTCCTCAGCCAGCACATCGGGGCTGCTCCACAGATGTTAGCCTCTGTCTCTTCTAGAATGTTCAAATACCTCTTCATAATGTTTATTCTAAAATTATAAGGGATGGTTTTGGTGGAATAAAAACAGTTCCCTGAACAAAAGAAAATGGCACCTGGTTTTCCTGCAGAACATGGCCCTTTGCCCATGGTAATGAGTTTTTTCTCAACCTGTGTGGTAACAGCTGGGAAGTGGTGACATAAACATTTGAAAATAGCTAAAAGCATATAAATGAATTATAGATATGCAGCCTAATAAGGTTTTCTAGATGGTTAAGCTGAGAATTAAGTGGAGATGAGAAACTCAGACGGATTTTCTTCTTTCCCTTCAAGCATGTCCAGCTGTCTCACGAGTTTGAGTCTTTGGTGAAGCAAGACCCCCGCTTTGAAATCTGTGCAGAAGTCACCCTGGGGCTGGTCTGCTTTCGGCTAAGGGTAGGTTTAGGTCAATTCCAGTCTTCTTTGTTTTCTTTGTAATAAAGTGAAACTTATCCTTCATGACCTTTCTGTTCTAAACATGCATATGCTCCCCAGAGACAAAATGCCCAGCTTGTATTTCCAGTATGTTCTCAAAGCTTCCTGGTCTTGACCCCACTCAACTCCTAACTATGTCCTGCACACACTCACACTCTTCACTGTGACCTCTTCACTGTTCCTTAGGTGTCCTCTGTAACTTCATGGTTGTGAAACTTCTTGGTCATGTAGCTCCTTGGTCCTCAGCACTTTCTTCATCCATACATCTCTGCACTGGAATGCTCCGGCTTGACTATCATCCCTAGTGGACCAGCATCAGCATCATCTAGAGACAGTGAGAAATGCCAGACACACTGCCTGTACCCTAACTGCCCCCTTTCCAGGTGGTTGAGGAGAGCTGGTCTGTGGCTGCCTGATGACTGGTGTGCCTGCTCTGAGAGAGGGGTCTGGAGGGCTGAGGGCATGGGCCAAATTTGTGGGATCCTTGACCAAGTTTATTTTAAGGACCTCAAGCGGTGCAGCACACATACCATTTATGAATCTACTTGTGTAAGTGAGGCTGGACTAGAGCCTTTTGCCCCGACTTCACTTTAGCCAGCTTTGCTTGCACAGAATCTCCCCTTTCTACACAGCTCCTGTTTAAGTCCAAGAAAGGCATCGGAGAGGTGGCAATGACTCATTTGCATGGTCAAGGTGTTGCCAATAGAAATGTGACTCCTCTTACCACGTCCTTCCTTATGATTCTTGGAGCCTTCAGGTGATGACAACCAGTCACGGAAAAACCTAGAAGCCACAGAGACAGAGTAGAATTCAGACATCTAGCTGGCAGTATGGTAGGGGTAGGGGTGTACCAGCTCTCTCAGCATAAAGTAGGGAGAGCTGAGGGTTGTGTGCAGAGGCACAGAAGAGGGGCTCTCTGGGCAGACATGGGAAGCAGTTGTAAACCGTGACGTCCCAGTGTCTGGCCCATGGAATCACTCAATGTGGTCATTCTATCAGCCTTATTTGGCATTCTGCTTAGCCATATTTGCCATCAAGCAGTTGTTTTGCTTTTGTTTTTACTACCAGTGTTCTTATAGGACTTCCATTTTTTCAATTTTGACAGTTAAATTGAGACACTGTTTCCCTAACATATACTTTGTGCACTTAAAGTGTACATTTTAGTATAACTTCGTATACTAGTCTATCCATAGCTTTGAGCAAAATCAAATTTTAGAGCATCTTTGTTCCCTACAAAAGAAACCTCCTGCCCGTTAGGGGTCCCCTACTGCCTATTTTTGGTCTTTGTTTCTGCTGGGCCATCTTATAAACGGGCTCATCCCTGTGTTGTCTTTTGTGAAAGGCTTCTTTTGTTTAGGTATTCAGGGTTAATCTTTTATTTTCTTCTCGTAATTCATGATGACACAAACCAACATGTGTGTGGTCTATGTCCACTCCCCTATGTGAGATAGTGAGTCGCATTCAGAAGTCCAGGGTTCTCTACAGTTAACACAAGTTTTCTATTGTAGAATCTTGTAGCTTCCAGTGCATGAAGGATGCATTACACACAGATTACTTTCCTGCTTCCATAACAGTCATCTTGTCATTGTTGAGTCTCTGTCCCACTACTCTTAGTCTGGGCATCTAGAGTCCTGTCATTGGCCACTTCAACATGAATTCTGTTTAACATAAAGCAGTTACACTCTTGCTGTTGTATGATTGATTCCCTTTCACTTCCCCTCATCTCAGCCAGTCCTGTGATGTCTCTTATAGCTCATTTTGCTCTTAAGCTAAGCCTTTCTGGTATAGTCCCTTCATATCATAACTTCTGTCTCCTCTAGTCTTCTGCCAGAATAGGATGAACTTTATCTAGTTCTGAGGCACATTAACAATTTCTGAACCCGCATTTGGCCCATTCACTGGTACTAATGGGAATCCCATTAAGGTCTCAACAAGGGGCTGAGTGGTTGGCACAGGTCTAAGTTCTGGTGCCGGCATCATGCTGAACTGGACTCCTCTTCCCGCTGTCCTTCCTGATTCTTGCCTCTCAAGACAGAGTGAGAACAGGGAATAGACCAATCCTGTGAGGGTCGTGTGAGCAACGATGCAAGACCACACTTCCAGCCCACTTCTACTTTTGACTATGCAGCTCACAGGGGAATGGAGGTGCTGCATGGCAACCAAAGGAAAAAAAAAATAGAGAGAGGAAGGAGATAGGAGAATGGACTATCTAGGGAAGCAGCACCCAGGGCAGGAAAGGGATGGCTTTCCATTTTCTGTTTGATGCAAACACATCTTTCTTTGTTTTTTTAAAGATTTATTTATTTATGCATACAAGCTGGGGTACAGGCCAGAGGTGTGGGGGCAGTGAGAGGGTTCACCCAAGACAGAGTGGGGAGCAGAACAGGCAGATTGACGGAGACACACTGCTGAGGGGAGCAGCGGGTGAGGCAGGAGAGGTCTGCAGCGTCATGTGGGAATCTCCCCTAATGGGCATTGAACTCATGCTGCTGCTGACAGCTCCACAGTGCAGCACTTAACTGCTGCACCACCAGGGAGGCCCCAAACACATCTTTCATCTCTTTCCTCCTACCCCAGGCTGGGGGACGGCTCTCTTTAAAGGGGAAGTCCGCCAATGACCTTTTGGTTCTACTGCTCAATGGTGGTTTTCCCAGACTCTGGTGATAAATTGACCAATATTCTGCTTTGCTATGTTGTTGAGACTTACTTCTCTATGTTTCAGTGAAGACTCAGAGACCCTTCACAGGTTCCATTAGAAATTCCAGTTCTTCTGTTTAAGTTCATCAACTTATAGAGAACATACCTAGGAATCTTCACTCTATATGTAAAAAAGACCTAGACCATAAAAGTGTCTTTTTTTGACCATGTGGTAGAACGTAAAGAAATTGTCTTGTAGGGAAAGGTTGCAGTCTCTTGAGCCACATCGTAGTATCTAGATGAACTGTTCACCTTTGTAAATGAAAGACAAGTGGCACCCTGGCTTCTTTTTTTGCTATGTTGCAGAGTTGTCAAACTCAAGTCTTACTTTGTGATCTCTGTGATAAGTAGAATTTGGAGTCTTCAGTAATCTGAGCGTGTCTCCTCTGAATGTCTTCAGGGTCCCAACACACTGAATGAAGCTCTTCTGGAAAGAATAAACAGTGCCAAAAAAATCCACTTGGTCCCCTGTCACCTCAGAGACAAATTTGTGCTGCGTTTTGCCATCTGCTCTCGCACTGTGGAGTCTGCCCACGTGCAGCTTGCCTGGGAGCACGTCAGGGGGCTGGCGACAGACCTGCTTCGGGCAGAACAGGAGCAAAAGTGAGCGACTGCAGGTAAGTGCTGCTCCTGTGCCACTCGACACTGCAGGACACGTTTCCTCAGGAAGATGGAACCTGTTCCTGTCCAATCTGAGACAGTAGAAGGAAATGTTTGGACTACTGGGCTTCTCACATTTGTGAAGATTTGCCCTGCAGGTCATGAAAACCCTGAAGCCATTAGTGTGAACTCATAAGAAACACATGGAAATGATGCAGGATTGGCAACAGGGAGGGTCTTTAAAATGATGTCTAGGGGAGCCAGGACTATCTTAAAATCTGCTTCATCAGATTATCATAAGAATGCCATCCCCAATGGATTTGTCTTCTTTCTTCCACTCTTTTTTTCTGTCTTTCCACCTCATATTGGGGAGACAGGTGGTGGAGGAGCCTTTGTGATCATCTCCCTTAACTCTTTTTCATCCCCATTGCCCACTTATCATAGCCTATTGGGGGATGTAGATCCTAAGTGTCTTATGTAATTTTTTTTTTTACCATTTTGCAGTTTTATCTTCTTTACTCTGAATTTTAACTATAAATACCTGAAATATTACAGTGCTGAAAAAATCAAAAAGTTAGAAATTGTGCTTTATTGATGGGGACGTCTATCCACGACTACTGGCTGGCAAGGTCAAAAGTCCACCTTCTTGGTCAAAGCTTCTCCTGACCTACCGGGTCTTTTACCTGCTATGGTCTTTCTAAAAGGTCCATTGTTCATACGGTGAGAAACCACCCTACTGAGAGCCAACTCCCAATCAACATCATGAGCATCTCTGGAAGGCACTGGGGAGAGGCTCCTCTTTTCAAATCATTCCATTGCTCTGAGCTAAGAATGTGTGTGGATGTGGGGAGATGGCTGCTGGGAGATACATACAAAGCAAAGACATACTAGGTGAACACTCTTGATGAACATTTCTGCAACCTTATGTCTGCATGTATCTTATCAGGAGGTACCATGGCATAGGCTCCTGTTTCCATCTTCCCATAGTAACAGAAAGTAGCTTTGAAAAATGATCAGAAAAAGGAGGGCATGAGTCTGAAAGAAGTCACAGTAACTGTGGCATCATTATGCTCGTTATCAATTCAAAAGGCAAGAGTGGGATTGAACAATTTTTTATATAAAAGGTATAACAGAAATCATACTGAATGTATATTGCTTTGGCTAGATAAATTAGAAAAATGAAATATAATAATACCTTTGTTTTGTTTGTGTTTATTTGAGGTTATCATGTCAAATCCCTGTGGTCATAGCTCTAAGAGAAAGAAGTATTTCTATTCTCCAGAAAATAGGACAGTACTCTTGTTGATAAAAATGAATTTCTATACTGTCAAAATACTAGGGAGAATGTAAAATAGTGGTAACTAAAATAATAATAATAAATTATGGTATAACTGTATGCAGCAACAGGAGGACACCCAGGCAGGTTCATTACGGAGCTGGGCAGACGGGTAAAGGAGGAGTCCTGGAGAACTTGGTGGCTTTTTAGGCTTTTAATGATCTTTCTGCAGTGAGGCAACCAGGTACAGGGCAGGCAAGGAAGACTGGGGCG